>WMED01013035.1:0-14581 GCA_019650415.1 Pipa parva
GGGGGCAGCAGGGGAAGGAAATCTGCAGGGATGGGCACCTGCACTCTGTTAGTACTTCTATGCAGAGGTGACAATGATCTGATTCTAATTCCCTGAGCTCCCAGTCAGAGCAGTGCACAGAGGATAAGAAACAGATCATTGGGCCACGACTGAATAGAAGCACTACTAAATGGTGCAGCAAGGTGAGCGTCTGAGAGTGGGATTATGCTGGGGGGGGGGGGGGGGGGGGGGGGGGGGCACGATTTCAATACTCCGTCTAGGGTGCAAAAAAACCTTGGACCTGCCTTTTGTACAAGTACAAGTGTTAAGGCTTTTATCCCCATAGTGCTGATGTACAACTACAATTGCACACCACCTTTTACACAGCAAGGGTACACGTAGGGATATTTTCCAGCTGCAGGACAGTTTCAGTCCTGTAGGAACTCAAGGTCACTGACCTGCAGAAAAGAACTTTAACAAGTATAACAGATTGAACATAGTAGCTTGAACATTCAACATATTTAATAAGCTATAATAGCATGGAAAATATGTGTTACTTTAAAGTGGAAGTAAAGTCTAAGACAATGTTTTGTTATTTCAACAGTTATCCCAACACAAGTTTTTTTTCTATTGTAACACCATTATATTTTTTTTATTTATTTTTTTCAGCTGTTATCTATTTAATTTGATTTAAAATCCAAACATCCACAGTCTCAAACTAATCCCACCCAGCCCTTAACCCCTACCCCCAATAACCAGAAATGTTTTTTTTTTTTTTTTTTTACTGGGGGTGGCAAGGACAGAGGGCCGTGTAGACTTAGCAATGTATTAGTATTATTACACCCTGTGTTGTATTTACATAACAGCAGCTTACAGGCACAGAAAGCTTGGTGTCTTAAACCACACCTACTAACAGACCACACCCCTTTGTTGCAGATTATGCAGCAAACTGCTGAGTGTTTCATAATTTCATGCAATATTATTGTTATTTCAGGTTTAACATTTGAATATTAAAAATATTCATTAGTTGGAACTTATATCCCAGATCCTAGCTGCCTAGATGAGAGGTGCCCTTTCATCTGAGCCATGGTAGGAAACTGGCTGTGCTGCTGGTGCTAACTGCTGTTATTTAAAATGCAGAGCAGTCACTAAGAATCCTAGTCCATTTCTGTAACACATTACATGGGTACTGTAACAGCCGTGTCTTTAAAACACAGTCATATTGTTAGATACCCAGACATAAAATAACAGGAGCACATGCAGGTGGGAGGAATTACAGATCTGCAATGAAGGCATTATATCTTTGCCAACTAACCATGCAGTGTCCTCATTCGATCCAATACATTCTAGGCAGCCGGAAGTAAAATGTAATTAACTTAAAATAGCCTTCAGTGCCGCAGTTACTGGGTTTCATCAGCTCAGCTGCTGATTTATAGTTCTCATCACAAGTTGGAGAAAAGAAGAGAGAATATCTTAGCTACAAGTCAGCATTAGGATAGAAAATAGTAGAACATTTCGATTGCACATGTGATATTTTTCAGTTAGCACATATTTTTCCATTGATTTTAGCTTTTTTTTATTTTTACATCACAGAATAATCAGTATTATTTTCAGTTTACTCCTCCTATACCTATGTAGTGATTCACATAAAAAATCTTTAAAGGTAACAGCAACATCAAAAAATCGAAACCGCCTCAAATGCGTTTATAGTTACTATATATTCTGTGCTAACAAAAACGTCTACATTACTTATAGAAAGTTAGACATTTAGATGTTTACCATTTTATAAAAAAAGGGGCATCCTGTAAATGCTTTATGTAAAGCACCATAGAAAATAATGGGACTGGGTGAGGTTCTACCGATGGGCGATGTGGGCAACGGCCCAGGGCGCAATCTATTTGAGGGACGCTGTTTCCCACATCACCCATCGCTAAACTTGACTTCCCCCCGCGACACCCCTTCCCCTTGCCGCACGCCCCCCACTCACCTCCAACAGTGTTCCAGCGACGCACCTCCTCTAATGAGGTAAGTTGAATGTGACGGCCCTCCTTGGCTGCTTCTGGTCTTGTCGGCTGTATTCAGCAGCTGCCGGCAAGACCCAAACATCTAAGGATCGCCGTCCCATTCAACTTACCTCATTAGAGGAGGTGCTTTGCTGCAATGCTGTCGGGGGGGGGGGGGGGGGGGGGGGGGGGGGGCGGCGTGGGGCAGGGGGGAGCGCGGAGGGGGGGGAGGCCCAGGGCTCCAATAGGGCCAGAACCACCCCTGGCTATCAGTAAAGATAAAACAGACAGAAAGCAATAAAACATGTTTACAAGTTCTGTATTGAAATACCTGCCAAGCCACTCCAAATGGGAATTTTGATTTTTTTGGTGTCATTGGTTCTTTAACAAATAAATTGTACTTGAGGGACTTTGGTTTCTTAGTATCACTATCTGTATCTATGTGATTGCTGATTATCCTCCTCTTTCTTTCCATGATAGCAAATGGCACCTTTAAACTTGCACCCACTTCAGCTCTTTTTAAATGTTGAGTCTACTCTATACTATGGACATTGGCATATCATCAGTTTGAGGCTTTATTTTTTTAATTCCACTGTTGAGAATTTGTTATTGCTGAATCCGAAAAAAATGGTGCTATTTTATCTCTATGGGGACACGATTACAGTTTTCTTTCCCAAACATTTTCTTTTCAACGTTAGCTGTAAAACAAACAATCCAATGGCACAGAGTGAAATGTGCCACCATTTCAATCTTAGATATCTTTGGGGGGGGATGTTTCAGAATGCAGTGGGCATGAATGTGAAAGCATCTTTCAAAAACTTGTTTATGGCCTCAGGAACAAACTGAGGTGGCTTCTGTTTAAATGTTTGATTATGTGGATGTCTGAATTTCAGAACAAGGTTCCCGAGGGTAGTGTAAGCAGGATGAGTTTTGGAAACAAGCATAGGGAGAGATGTCAAACTTAGAACACCCAGGAGGCTGGGGGAGCTTACTGACAGATAGTTAAGGCTGACAAGTGACAGTATTCTGCATAATACTACAAAGCATGAATACTGATTATGAACACGCAGTGCTATAAATGAACAGGCAGGACTGAACAAACAACACACTGTACTTGGTACAAGGAGCATAGAAGAACTCTAACCCTAATGGATCACTTCCCTTCAGGAAAAGCATTGCTCTTGGAGGGGATTTTAAAACAAAGACATCCTTTTCAGATCCTTAAGCTTAATGAAATGACCTTGTTAGAATCATTAAAACAATTGACAAGTGTTCACCAACAGCAGCAGGCACAATTTCCCTACCTAAACAACTGTTACTAAGAATGTTACTACTGTTTACTGTCTAGACTCATTTCTGTTCCTAAAAAGCAACATCTGCATTAAATAGAAGCACACGTAAAAAAATATATAGTGCAATGTTGTTTCCAAAAATCATGTAATCTTCAGCATTAAATTTCATTTTCATTTTATCCTTTTTTTCGATGTGGGGTCATTCAGTTAATTTCTCTTTCTGTTTTGTGGAAACGTATGACCGCTAATGTGTGAAATAAAAATGGCCACCAGGAGGTACACTACTAGTACAACTTAAAGTTGATCTGCACTTTTTAAAAAAAATTGAATAATTACAATTTTTTTGTAACAGTGACAATCCAAGACACTTTAGTAACTGGTATTTATTTATTCTGGCTTCTAATTAATTGATCTTTCTGTACTTCTAAAATGTAAATTTGAATTGCACACTGTTTTATACTACTAATACTACTGTCCACAACATACCAAAATGTATTTAAGGTAAGCCACCCCTTTAATAGCCTAGTGTACTGTATGCATACCTTCCAAGGGGGTTATTCTCTAAAGTCTGAATTTGACTGTCGAATTCTCTAACAGCGGATTCCCATAGCAAATCCATGACTCTGACTAGTCTCCCATTGTAAAGTCGCAACTGAGACAATATACTCATTGTAAAGACGTGACTGAGACAGCAGCAGTCTATTGCGATTGTCTTTAGCTGGCGAATTCACACCTTTATGCGACAATTTTGACTTTAGAGAATAACTCCCCAAGTGTCTGGGTTCCTGTTGCCAGGAAGGAATCCCCCTGTCTGCTCTGCCTCCACAGATGCCTCTGCCTTCACATGTCTCCCAGTCTACAACCCCTGATTCATATTAGCTCTAATCTCTAGATATGAATAATATTTCATGTGTTAGGATTGGAAGCAATTTCTTTTAACTTTATTTCTGCATTCCAACAAAGAAAATGAGTAATTATCATGCAAAAGCTGTAATTCCAGCTGCCCAAGCCTGTTAGGCTTTAATTGTTACCTCCAGATCATTTTCAGCCATCCACCTATACAGGGGTCTTGTCATAAGCAAAATATGCTAAGAGCACCAAAGACAGACATTGCCTACAATAACCTATCCCAATGTGTGAGACGCAGCAAAGTTCAGTCTGGGTAAAGTAGTCTTAATAGAAAGATAGTTGGGAAGGAGTGTTTCTACTGACGTAATGTAGTAGGGGGAGGAGAGAGGGTAGCTAGGGCCCCCCTCAGGGTCTGCATTCACACAAGTTACACAATTAGGTCTTAATTTCAAAACTGCTGCAGTATACATTTCAAATGTTTCATGCCCCAAACTGCTAAAGCACACATTTTCTTTTTCTATTTTAGAATACAGGTAAAATACAAGCTTTAATATGTAAACTTCATTATTCGTGTCTTTGTAATGGTCTATGGCAGAGCTAAAGGCTGTCAGAGAATGCTGGGAAATGGGAGTGAAAAAACAGCTGGAGTGTTGTAAATTGCAAAACTCTGGTAAAGTACTAACTTCTTATTGAAATGCAATACGAAGTAGAAAGCACTTGCCCAAGTCCCTTCATAAGTACCAATAAGCCTTTTTTTTGCTTGTATTTTATATGTTGGCTCTGGCTTCCCCCCTTTAGACAGATGTGATGAAGGACATAAAGCAGAGCACATGTAAAACCCTTCAGATTAGAGTCAGTGAAAGCAGATGCCCTATGTCACAGAAAGGCAACCTGCTCCATTGTTACATCAAACTCCCAACATTCCATGCTGCTTGTGGTGCAATAACTGAATAGTAAAAAATGCCCGACCCCGGCATAAGAGAGAGAGAATGTGGGGGTTATTTTCTAAAGTCCGAATTGTTGCGTAAAGGTGTGAATTCGCCAGCTAAAGACAATTGAAATAGACTGCTACTTTTCGCAGTTCCATCTTTATGATGAGAATATTGTCACCATCGTGACTTTATCATGGAAATATTGTTGAGGTCGCAACTTTGCAATGGGAGAATTGTCGCAGTCTCAGATTTGCTTTGGGAATCCACTGTTTGAGAATTAGACAGTTGAATTCGGACTTTAGAGAATAGCCCCCTCATGAGTCTTATTCAGATTCAGCCATGCTGAGAAATAACTACATTGGAATAGAATTTTACTAGTATTACTTTTTTGTGGGAAATGTATGAAATACTGCACCAATATGTTGTTACTTTGTTACTACTGAACACTTACTGGTGCAAGAGTAGCTGCCATGGAAATGGCAACATTGCTTTAAGGGGATTATTCTCTAAAGTCCGAATTCGACTGTCGAATTCTCAGACAGCGGATTCCCATAGAAAATCCGCAACTGCGACAATTCTCCCATTGTAACGTCGGGGCCGCGACAATTTTAAAAGTTGCGGCTGTGACAGTATTTCCATAGTAAAATTGTGACTGCGACAATATTATCATTATAAAGACGCGATTGCGACAGTAGCAGTCTATTGCAACTGTCTTTAGCTGGCGAATTCACACCTTTACACAACAATTCCAACTTTAGAGAATAACCCTCACACAATTTAAAGTGATTGTGGAATTTTTGCTGAATGCACATGGGTGTGAAACTACAGGGGAATGTGCATCACTGACCAATCAACTTTTAATTTTCTAACAATTAAAAATTCTCAGTTAACCAGATGCGCCTAACATATAAATGATACTGTATTTATCTACAGACACAAAACTTGCTTCTGTGGAATTCACCTTTAGCCTTTCCTGATAGAATTTTACATTATGGGGAAATATCACAATGCTGCTTTCTGGCTAAGATCCTGTAAAACTCACATCTCTTGCTTAAAAGAACAATTTCTGGCATCTGTTTATAAAGTAGCACATGTTGTACTGTATATCAGGCATGTCAAACCTGCAAGTCTTCCAGCTGTTCTTGAACCACAACTGCAATACGCATCTACCAGGGAGTGATGGGAACTGAAAGTAAGGCAGCACGATGATAGTTGAAAAGTTTTCACCACCTTTATTTATTATAATTTAGAAAACTTTAGAAAATGTTGTTTGTCATTGTGAAATAGATACACAGCAGACTAATATTTATGTCATGGCTTTGTACAGTGGCAAATTGTGGTGTGAACTTACTATTTGCTATACCCAAAAGTACTACAAAGTAAGGCAGAGACCCTGTACCTAAACCTGTATCTAAAGGTTCAAGGTGTCAGGGTACTTGCCATGTACAATACTGAGTACAGTGCTGGCAATACAATATTAATCGTTTGGTAATTACACTGTCAGTTTTAGAATGATATAACATTAGTGTATATTTGGAGGCACTCCACTTTGCTGCTGAAGTTTCTGAAGCAAACTCCTCCTATGCAGACATTAGTCCCCTGTTACCTTCCCACCCCACTCCCCTTGGTACTCACATCATACTTGTCGCTCAGTTTCAGGTGCAAACCTCTCTTCTTCAGACTCTTGGCAGAGCTACAGTGAGAGAAAAGTGATAGCACAAAAAGCACAGCAAGCATCCCTCTCCTCCATAGTCCTGCAGTTTGTGTAGAGCTCCACCAAACCATCCTAGGAGGCTCTTTGGCAAAGTGTGGTTAGGTCAGCTCCTAAGCAGCAAGTCTTCTGATAAATTGTGGTTAGGAAGTAAGGGGGCTATTCTAGGGTTAGCTAGAGTCAGATTACCTGATATCAGGGAGAGGAAACCACAGGGGGCTGGAGTAGTGTTGAGCAGGGGGCAGTGGAATCAGATGACATAATTAGTACCAATGCTGTAGATCAGGGCACTTTACAGTTGTGTGCTGTATAGAAACTAGAGTCAGTTGCATATTCCACAGATCAAGATGTGCTCTGGCTATGTCCAGATGCTGAGTCACTAGCCGGCTGATGAAGGATGACCATCTAACTTAATTCTGTAGAGGCAGCTGCAGCACATCTGGCTTCAGGACACCACTGAAAGCTTCATTCAAACTTACAGCATGGCTTGGAAAAAAAACAGCTCTGGGAAAGACTGGGGCGGGCTCATCACCCCTCCCTAAATAGCCCAGGCCAGATTTCTTGGAAGGACTGTAGCTCCTCTTCATCTGTTGCCTATAAATGTAACAGCGGTATGCTGAATATCATTATTTTTAGGACGTTGTAACATAAAATATCCCAGTAAAAGAATGTTGTGTCTACCATCTAAAGTGGGTGCAGGCTTCATCTTTATCTCAATAAATAAATATATATAATAAGCTAAAAGAGACATAATGAGAAACAACCCAGAGTCAATCAGTGGTATGATTACTGTATGAGCTAACTTTGGCCATTCAGCAAAGAGAGAGATATATTCTGTGATGCGGAGAGCTCTCCTTGCATTATGCCATTCAGGTATTTACAAATTTGTGGACTATTAGGGTGACAATTTGCTAAGTTGCGCTAGTAAATATGTGGATTTGGGGGTTTATGGCAGGGTTCCTGTTAGTATTTTGGCGACATTTTACTCAAAATTCTTTAAAAATGTGGCAATATGAAATTGGAAATGTCTGTCATTAAAATGAATGTGAAAACAACGCCTGAAATGTATTCACTATTCTATGGTGACAATTCTGCGACCAATACACTACAAAATGTTGACATTGTCATTACTTATGCTGATGCATGCATGTTTCCAGTATGAAAAGATAGGTGGCGCTCTTTCCTTTTTTAAAGACCAGTAACACCAGAAACATAAATATTTGCCTTTGGATTGGTATGTAAGTTATGTAAATAAAGCTCTTTGAAAAATGTTATCTGTAAAGTTTTAATTCATGAATCTTGTTGCTTTACGTCTGTTTCTATATTTTGTGAGAGCAGCCATGTAGTATGTGTTTGTTAAGAAAACCTTACCCATTTTCACTGCTCTCTATGGGGCTTTGTGATATTCAGAAAGTGTACCCGAAATCCCAATTGGTAAAGCTAAACAATTAAATATCATACTTATTAGACACAATTTATAAGTTTTGGAGACGCAGATTGCATACATAGCAAGGGTCAGTGGTGAGCATTGCTGTCTTGCAGCGGTGGGTTGTGGGTTTGAATCCACCCTGGAAATCACCTCCATGGACTTTTGATGTTGGTTTCAACATACAAAAACACAGTAAGGGGCATCTGCAGGGAGGGCAAGCACCCATGGAAAGCTGCCAGTACATGAAATGGTGCGCATCAGGAATAGTTCTCACCTACCGATGCACCTTTATATTCTAGCATTTGCTATTATAAAGGGAGATCTATATACAGTATTACCTAATAAATAGAACAGTAAATAGTCCATTGCTGAAAGTTGACACTGTTAGGCAAATGTCCACTCATAAATGCCTTAATAAAGATAAACATTCTACCAGCACATTTACAGTGCATTCCATTTCCTCATTGGTGCTAGAAGTCTCTGCTTCTGTGTCTAGCTGGTCCATTAGTGAAGGCATGAGCCTAATTCCAACTGAGTCAACTGCTCTGCTGAAATTGGAGGGGCAGCAACAGTTACACTTTAATTACAGTCTGCCTCTATGCCCAAAACAACAGGCAATTCACACAGGACATGACTTTAACCCCATACAGTATGTCAGGTATCCATGTTACACAAAATGCAAAAGAAAGAGTAGCAGAAAGAAATAAAAACCTTTCGTGTTGTAGTTGTGTTTTCCTATGTAACTGTATTTTGTGTGTAAATGTACAGTAACAGCCTGAATGTTCACAATGAAACGTAAATGTTAAATGGGCTTTCTGCTTCTTTTACCCCTAACTAATGAGGCACAAGTCCAATTGTGAAATGGCTAAAAAAATCACACCAGAATAAGTGGGGATTATTTACCGAACCCCCCCCCCCCCCCCCCTAAAATTCTCACACGCTATCATAGTAAATTCAGAGAAAATGAAACATTTTGTTGGTGAAACCAAGTCCGTTAATAGCTTTTATAGCTTTCTCACTGGCACCAGTTGCAAATAATTTAGCCAGTTTAACAGCCATTTTTCTGTACCTATTCTATATTCAATTAAAGCTAAAGAGGCATGTGTTTTAACAGGACCATTTACCAATATTTTAGGGGAAATCTAGTCTCCTGCAGAGCTGAAAGCTGAAGGTGTTCATTTCAGAACTAAGAATGAAGCTGGTGAGTTACCCCTCTCTCGTAGCAATGCATTATGGGGAATACAATGCTGCTCCTCCAATTAAATTGAATTGGAAGGATCTGATTGGATCATTGCCACAATGACCACTTCTTCCTGCCTCTGTCCCTCCAAGTCTCCTTGGATTCAGGTGGTAGCATTTAATTTTCAGTTTTGAGCTGAATGCTTTGCAGCCAGTGTTCTCCATTACTCTAAAGTAGGGGTTTTAAACTTGGTAAGGAAAATAGGCTGGCCATAGAAAAGATTTGAAGTTGATGGGCTGCATTCCTGTCAATTTTTTCTTGCACTGCCACTGGCCACCCAACACCACTTTCTTACTTGTGCACAGGTAAAGCAGTGTTGGGTGGTCTGTGGCCTGTGGCAGTGAGCCACGCCAGCCCTTCACTCCCTGTCAATGTGGGTACAGTGGGGGCTCACCCGATGAGATTGGTGGCCACGTTCCTCACTCAGCCTGCTCTCTGCTGTCCCAAGGATGCCTCTGGAACTTCAGAGACTTGCGGGCTACAGATGACAACCTAAGGTCATTTTGTACAATTATTTCTCTTTTGGCAATTTATTCAGTTATAATTTTTAAGCAGTTTTGCATGTAGCAATACGGAATTAGGGATACACCAAAATCATTATTATTTTTTTTTTTTTAGATCTGGACAAAAATCAAATCGTCCAAAAAAACAAGGTTTGATTTGACTAATATCCGTGACATCAATTTTTACTTTGGTGAGATTTTAGGGTTCAGTTTTCATATATAGAAGGAATGTTACATAAACCTCACCCACTTTTACTAGTTAGATAACCTCCCAGAGATACTGTAGGAATATAAAGTCATAACATCTACTTATACACATTATAGAGAAATATATGTAGGTGTCAGAAAGATTTAATTAAATAGAAAAACTCCTGCCACTAAATATATTTCTCTATATAATAAGCTTCTGTAGGCATGTCCTTCTATTCGTTTGACTCACATCCTTCATTTAGTTTCTATTTAATCTGTCAGATATCTATGTAAGTATTCCAAGTTAAGTATATTGGGGGTGTGTGGGGATTGGACTTGTTTGGGTATGCGCCATTTTTGCACGAAGGGAAGACAGAATCCACTTCCCTGATGATTTAGGTAAACTTAGTTTGATTTAGTTTGATTGGTAGCAAAATTCAGGGGATTATGAAGGAAAGCAGTGGCACTTGTGTTGCTGCTGTTTTTCAGAAAAATATGGCTGCTTTGGCAACATGCACAGCAGTAGTGCTGACCAAACCGATTGCTATTGCCAAATAGAAACCAGTCTGAGGTACTAGCTCCCAGTGTTGCTGTTAGAGGTGGTTCCAAATTAACTTAAGTAATGGTGATTGGTGACTTGTTGTGAGTGACAGCAGTGATATAGACCATTTGCTGCAAACTGTTGTGGCACCAGACCGATCCAGCCCATGTAGGAACCACTTACCTCTTGTAACATCTCTGGAGTAAATATGAGAGAGGTCTTTGAGAAAGCTGAAACTTCTCACTTAGTTGATCACTTAGCTGCCCAAGTATCCACTGCCAGTGAAACTGATACTGAGGACAATGGGTCATGCTTTCTGCTCTGCTAGTTCAAGCTTCAGTCTGAAACTATTGTTTCTGCCACAACAGACACATTCAGTGCCTTTCCTTTTAAATGACAAAAAATCAGAGCTGGAAGGAAACTATAATATAAGATAGAAACTAATCCTCTTTGAGCTTCCAGACTTTACTTGACTGACCATATGGCAACCTGGTCATATATTGCAGGTATGCCACATAGCAGTGTCTGGAGTGCAGAGTACCAACGTATGGGCCAATATCTTGGAAGTATATCCTTGCAGACTCCAGCATTTGGAACAGTATGATAAAAGATATTTGCATTTCCATAACTGTAGCTTCTGTGAACATTGCTGCATTTTCTTCTTTATTTCTTGATTTTTAAAAACAATTTTTTTGATGAAAATTTTGAAAAATCAGAATTGAAAAACTCGATCTCGAAAGAAATCTTGACAGAATAATGCAAGATTTCTCTTGGTAAACTCGGAAAGACCCAGAGTGGTCTTTTGAATTGAATAAATTTTGTCCCAAAGAATGCTAAAACCTTTTGGCAAAAATAATGGTCTGATTTGGCATTATAAATGATGATATTTATATATTAGCACTGTTTAGCACTAATTCACAAGAGTTATAACCACTTGAATATTTATTTGACTTTTATAGAAATCACCCCTTGGTGTATAATCAGTTTTTAAAAAATTATCAGTGCTTCAAGGTTTTGCACTGATGCCTAGACATGTAGGAGGAGTATAAATATATGGGCTATAAATATTATTATCGGAGCTGACTTCATTCATTTTTATCAAGATCCAAATAAAATTACACTAAAATCAATTAAAAGAGTGCTTTTGCTGAGGTACCTACTTTCAGGTTATCCTGCCTGAAGGCGAAATTTAATAAAATTGAAAATATCGATATTGTGATATTGAATAAATTTCACTAATATCGTGATATCGATATTACCGATATTGCAATATCGTGATATCGAATGATTTTTACCAATATCGTGATATCGATATTGGCGATATCGGATGTTTCTCGATACTGGTAATATCAATATTGTTGTATCGAAATTTGATCGAAACTTTGAATCTGTTTATTTCTATGGAAAATCCATAATATCAATGGAAAATTCAATATCACGATATCAATATTACCGATATCACGATATTGAATTTACGGATAATGGCAAAATTTCAATATCACGATATTGGCAATATCAATATTGCGATATTGGAAAAATTGTTCAATATCGCGATATTTATAAACACGATATTGCGGTGTCGATATTTTTGATTTTATTAAATTTTGCCCTCTGAAAGTGCAAAGCTGTAGACTGGATTGGTTAGAGGACCGGACACATATTAAATACAGACTTTTAAGGCTTTTAGACATCAGTGGAAAACAAAATATATACTGTATATGGAATAAAAATAGTTTCATATCAATTTATTTTTGCAGAAAAAAAATTAAAATAACATAAAAGCTAAGGTGGTATAGCCTGACATTGAAATTACTCCAGATGTACTTGATTTATATTTGTTCCATTGACAATAATTAAAGGTTTCAATGAAGATCATAAAACAAGAATATTTTCCTTGGAAAGTTTTTGGCATTTCTTTTGTAATAACAATGTTTTCTTTTTGAAGCTGCTACTTTAAAACCTCTTGTCGTTTGACATATTCCTTAAAGTGTAAGTAAAACCAATTTATAAAGAGTCTCCCATTAAAGTATTGTAAAGTGGAAAAACGATTAATGAAATCCTCACTCACTTTTCACTCTGCAGCACTTGTTATCCCTCTGTAAAATATTCTTCCTTCCTGTAAAGTATGAGGCCATGCCCCCACCCCTCTCACATTCTCTTTCTTAAAAACCGACTTTGTCCTAGTCGGAATTCAATGTTGCAGTGCTTGTAACAGTGAAAAGAAAGTATCAGATTACTAAACATGCACTAGCATAATGAGTCATTGTGTGACCTCATTAGGGGGAGGTGACTTCTGGGTACTATACAGGAACTGCAAGTACATATTAATGCAGGAGGAGAAAGGCTGCAGGATTAAGAGGTAATAACTCAAAAACACAAAATCGTTTTCACTTTTCAATGTTTACATTTATGTTTCTACATTATAAATATAATATATATGTATAGTTTGGTCAATAACTTTACCTTACACTTTAAAATAGATAAAATCCACATTGCAAATTGCATTTAAAAAACTGTAAAAATAAAATCTATAAATAATATAAAAGGACACTTTGAAAAATAATTGTACTGGCCATTAAAGTAGGTTTCTATAAAGGATTGTAGACAACTGGAGACCACAGCATTATGTACATAACAGAAAACATCCCCACTTCACAGAAAACAACTAATCATTCCCAGCTTTTCAAATAGCAACAAGATCTGATAGTTTCGCTTGGTCAGCATGCTGTCACTACTATTGCCAGCAATTACAACAATGACTACATTTGATGCCTTGATCACCTTTTTTTTAACCTCTTGGGAGTACGGATTTAATGTGATTCATTTTTGGGAATGCTGTAGGCTGAAGTTAATTATAGTATACTGGAGCTGGCTGATAGAGTCTGTTTTTATACCAGAAAATATTTCTCACATTCTTCCTGATGGTTGCTGACTGATCGCCCCAGGAACATACACATGACAATAAAGTCATTAGGTTGTCATTAGGTGGCCATCGGAGATCAGTAATGTGCATTGGTCTTTAACCATGAGCGTTTGATCTTCATCTAAGTTAATAACCCCCTGGAAGCACATTGCTATAATCTTTAAGGCAAAAATTAAATAAACAGCCAGGGCAACTGTGGTCGAAAACAGCATGGAGCACCAGGTGGATTCACCTAGTTTTTTTGTACGTTATATCGGTTTACCAAAACAATCTTCTACCATTAACATTTTACAAGTTCATTCAGGACTTACATCCTCTGCAGAATATACAGACATCCCCCTCACAGACAATTTTTATACTAATCCCAGAATACTCTACTTCATCATGTTCTTTTAAACTGTTATATTTATAAGTGAATGGTCATCTTGGCTGAATTGCTGAATATGCATTTCCTTTTATCTAACTTTTCAGGGAATATTTGCTAAGTAAAAAAATCTCTGATTTAACCCAACATCCATTGGTTTTAAACCCTGGCACCAAACTGAGACAAATACAGACCACATTAGTCTGCTATGTCCTGTCCATATAAGGCAAGTGACTCAAGGTTTAGACTGAGCTGGGTTTCAGCCAAGAAGACTAGGATGCAGCCAGATGGAAGATAGCATTTGCAGTTCAGGACTTATCAGAAATGGCAAAACACATTTTTTTTTTCCTTAAGATATTTCATGAAACAAGTTCTATAGTAAAGGAAAGGCATGACTTAGCATTCTAGCCCAGAACAATAGCATTTAGGTGTTTCAAATAATTAATTTTTTATTTAGTCTTACATGATCTGCACCTTTATGTTTGCCAAATGTTATTTATTTCAAGGCAAGGTACAACGTTCTAAATATCTGTGTAATAATTGTAGAAACTATAGGAATTCCACAAATTTAAGGGGGTAATTCATAAAGCAGCGAAGTGAGCTACGATGTGTTCGGCTCACTTCGC
>WMED01013037.1:0-11372 GCA_019650415.1 Pipa parva
TTTCTGGTGTCCTTTGACAGCTCTTTGGTCGTCACCATAGTGGAGTTTGGAGTCTGACTGAGGGTGTGCACAGGTGTCTTTTTATACTAATAACAAGTTTAAACAGGTGCCATTTCTACAGGTAATGAGGGGAGGAAAGAGGAGACTCTTAAAGAAGAAGTTACAGGTCTGTGAGAGCCAGAAATTTTGATTGCTTGTAGGTGACCAAATACTTATTTTCCACCATAATTTGAAAAAAATTCTTACAAAATCAGACAATGTGATTTTCTGGATTTGTTTTCACATTTTGTCTCTCATAGTTGAGGTCTACATATGATGTAAATTACAGACGCCTCTCATCTTTTTAATTGGTGGAACTTGCACTATTGGTGACTGACTAAATACTTTTTTCCCCACTGTAAGCCTGGCCAATAAAACCTCTGTACAATTCTTTCTGTGGTTTTCTCTGAACCTAGAGGCTAGGGTTCTGTATGGGAGAGGTTTAGCCTAATAATGGAGTCAGGGAAGAAACGCTTCCTTAGTCTGTCTATACAAGATTTTAGGTACCTATACTGTCTACCAGATGGGAGAAGGGAGAAGAGACCATGGTTAGAGTGATGCATATCAGTAATAATATTTTGTGCTCTCACTAGGGGGGTAATTCACCATAGAGCGAAGTGAGCTCTGGATCCTTCGGCTCACTTCGCACACACTGTTTTGCGCTCACTAATGTCCTGCACGCGGACATCAGCGAACACTTTAAAGGGATTCCAATCTCGGCAAGGTGACTCAAGTGGTCTCGCCGAGACTGGAATCCCTTTAAAGCGTTCACTTATGTCCGCGTGCAGGATATCAGCGAGCGCATAACAGTGTGTGCGAAGTGATGCGAAGGATCCGGAGGTCACTTCTCACACTGCTGAATTACCCCCTCTGTCTTTGATGAGCATTACTTAAGGACTTCAAGGTGTTTAGAGACCACATAAGGTTGTTGGTTAAGTGTACTCCTAGGAATTTAAAGCTTTTTACCCTGTCCACTTCCACATTTTTAATCAGGACTGGGGGGTGCTTGTGTGTATGATCTCTTTTCCTGAAGTTGATAATTATCTCTTTGGTCTTCTTGGCGTTCAAGAAGAGCAAATGAATATCACACCAGGCTACGAGTTTATGAACCTTGTCCATGAATGAAGTAACGTCATTTTCTTTGATGAGGCCGATGACAGTGGAGTTATCTGCAAATTTTATGATGCGGTTCGAATTATGGGCAGCAAGGCAATCATGGGTAAAGAGGGAGTAGAGGAAGGGACTAAGGATGCAGCCTTGAGGCACACCAGTGCTAAGTCTAATCACAGAGGAGATAGGGTTATTGGTTGTCTTCCATCCGTTAGGGAGTTGTTAATCCAGTTTCACATGAAGGAATCAATGCCAATTTGTTCTAGTTTTAAAATAAGCTTAGGTGGCACTACGGTGTTAAAAGCAGAACTAAAATCGATAAACAACATCCTGACATGAGAGTCCTTCTCCTCAAGGTACATAAGGGCTGAGTGCAAGAATCCAATGATGGCATCTTCTGTTAATCTGTTCTTCTGGTATGCGATTTGTAGGGGGTCAATAGAGGCAGGTAGGACTGACTTCAGGTGAAATAGCACAAGTCTCTCTAAGCACTTGGGTACTAGAGAGGTAAGGGCAATTGGCCTGCAGTCATTTGGATCATGGGCAGAGTGGGATTTTGGGACAGGGACAATTATGGCCAATTTGAAGATGGAGGGAACAGTGCCTTGGGTAAGAGACAGGTTGAAGATGTTGGTGAACACATTTGCAAGTTGTGCAGAACATGCCTTGAGTACTCTGCCAGGAACACCATCAGGACCAGCAGCTTTCTTGGCGTCAACTCTGTTTAGAGAGTCATATACCTCAGTGCATGTTAGCACAAGGGGGCTGTCATCTTCTGTGGGACTGATTTTAAGGGGTGGCAGATCGTTGAGTCAGTTGAAACGAGCGTAGAAGAGGTTAAGCTCGTCAGCTTGTATATCAGAGGAGGGAGGTGAGGTGGATTACTTATAATTGGTGAGATTATCAGTAAAAAACTCAAACTCAAGCTGAATTTTTAAGAAAATAATCATCCCTTGAGTTACTAATGACCTCCAAATTACAAAGTTCAAGAGGTTTTTTCCATTATTACACTTCTTCACCTCTCTGCTTAACTAAATGCACTAAGTACTAGACAAACACCACCCTTTTCTGGTATTTCTAGACATGTGCAAACAATCCATCACAATGACATCATGACACGTTTTAAAGATACAGTATGTATAACGGTACTTTAATAATAATATTTTGAAGGTTGTTAGCAGTATTGCATCTCACACTTCTGTATATTTTTAGAAACATATAAACTGTATTTATTCCCAAGGTGTTTAAATTGATTTATGGTGAGTTATTTTTGTATCTGCTGAGAGTTTTTTCAATGTCTGTGATGAATTCATTAATATAAAATTGTTTTTTACTGATCATTTTTACATCTTCCCACTTCAGGCAATAACCCCCTCTAGTATGCAAAATTTAAAAAAAAGATGAAAAGCATTCCTGTATTGAACATTATTCAACTTTGCAATAATCCTTAAAATTTCTAGCTAAAAATGTTTGGTAAATGATCTAAATTTCAAAATCTTACGTAGGAGAGTATTGTTAGTAATTAGTATGCTCTCATTCACCCTTTCTTCTATTCCAGTGTCACCTGCCTGTGAAATTTTGTTATGCAATATGTTAATGGTAAGTGTAAATAGTATACTCCTATGAGAGTCTGATATATTATATCTGTTTTGGCGCCACCTAATGTACTTGTAATATATACCGTCAAGCACAGCACCTTCCACCACTCCCCTTGCTTTGTAGTTCCTAGTAATGTAAAGGTAGCAGCTTTTGTATGAAAACCCTTGTTTGCAGCATGGTGAATTACTGCTCTAGTGAGTTGCTTGAATTGCACTAAAGAGAATCAGAGAGTTACTACCCAGGCTTATCGTAGGTCTAGTCACCAAAACCGAATACAATTTTTTATATTAGACACTCAGGATAAATAGGTCAATATCTTCCACAGCAGAATCACAGGGCACAAAAATTTACTTCAAACCTTAAGGAGTAATTCAAGACAGTGTGAAGTGAGATGCGAAGTCCTCGCCTCACTTCGCACTGACTGAAATGTGCACGCTGATGTCCTGCACGCGGACATCAGCAAGCGCATTAAAGGGATTTCAGTCTCGGTGAGGCAACTCTTTTGGTCTCGACAAGACTAGAATCCCTTTAAAGCGCTTTGTGTACCTTGTACTAATACTGCCCTTTCTCGTCTTAAACCTTTTTCACTCTCTGCCCCTCACCTTTGGAATTCTTTACCCTCTTGTCTCCGTCAGGTACATTCCCTCTCCACCTTCAAAACCAAATTGAAATCCTATCTGTCAGAGCACTAGCACTGATTCTTATCATTTATTTTATGTATAATTTTTATGTTTAATATCTATATATATCTATTGTATTTATCTATTATTTATTTACTGTATTTATCTATATCTATTTGGATCTATTTATTTTGCATTTATGGCCCTATGTCTCAACACACTCTACAGTTCTTATTGTCCTATCTGTGTATGTAAGTCTTCCTCCCACTTAGATTGTAAGCTCCATGGGGCAGGGACCTCCATCCTCTTGTGTCAATCACAACCAAGCACTTAATTTGATCTATCCTTGTGATATTTTACTTGTATTGTTTAATGCACTTTTCCTTTGTCTGTATTGTACTTGTATCGCTGAATTGTACAGCGCTGCGTAAATTTGTGGCGCTTTATAAATAAAATTATACATACATACAGTACAAGTAATTTATTTCAAAATATATCACTGGGGATACTGAATTTAGAGCAAAAGTTTGTTATTCTTAAAATTACATCTATTTTACAAGTTCTCTACCCACAGCAGGATTCTTCTTTGGATACAATGAGGGGTCAGTCCATTTGAAAATGGTTGATAATAAAAGGTCAGAACCCTTTGATCTCAACACAACTTTCCTGCATATTTCACATACTCCCAGCAAACCATCCTGTTGGAGTTACAGAAACAGTTATGAAGCAATTACAATAAAGATTAATTAGTTAGATCTGTTTAAAGACAAGTATATAACAAGCCATTTACTTCCTGTAATTTTGAAATCATCCAAAGTATGTCTAAATAGTATTCTGGAATATTCACATGTTGTTGTTAAATCCCCTGCTAGGTTCTGTGACTTTGAACTGGTAATTAGATATATGTCATAAATTGTATAATGAACTTCCCCGGAGTCTGTTCTGCTAGAAAGGACTTTGCCAACACCTTTTTTTAATATACAGTTACTACATTCAGCTATGAGAAATTAAGAAAATTCTTGTAAAACATAAAACTCTTAACACCTGAAAAATGTAACCATAGGGACCTAGGGGGTCATTCATTAAAGTCCAAACAGTCTCATAAAGCCCGTATTCACATTGTTTTGTGACTTCTCCAACTCCGCATATTCAACAACCTCTGCGATATGATGAATTTGCGACCAATTCTGACTCCTACTCCAGTCGCGGACTTACGGAGCCCTTCGCATCAATTTGCGTGCGCATGCACAGGTAATTTGGGTATTCAGCATGCGATGGACTTTGTCAAAGGGGCGGATTCTGCAGTGCGTACTGCTCCGAATTCACCTGTTTGCCTTCACCAGATCAGAGTGGTGAATTGAGGGGTTGATGGCAGGGCTCCAGTGTTGCATAAGGCGACTATTCATTCAAAACTAACAATGGCGACTGTGACTAAATTAGTCTACTATTAAACATGAACTAGACACAAGGTAACATATAAAAATAAGTATTTTCACTTATATACAGTTAGTGGGATATGATGAGACTGATGTCACTGCCCTTCACTGGAGGAATTCTCACTCCACATGACTTCTTATCCTACTATTGAGTGACTGACTATGCTGCACAATGCATGTGATGGTGTCTGATGTTGTCCGCTGCTTCATGTATAAGAATAAGTAAATTCATGATTTCCTAATCTCATTGATGCGAACAGACGCAGAGTCTCTCTATGCAAGGCTAATTTGGCCTTTAATGAATGACCCCCATAATCTTAATTATTACAATTCACTAATCTCAAATTACACTGGGTGCATTAACTTTATGGCATTTATCATAGATAAAACATGAATTTAACTATAAAGTACATAACTATAAAGTACATGTGCACTACATTGATTTTATGCCACAGCAAAAATTTCCCTGCTACGTTTTATCAAAGAATCCAAGGCAGTCACATAGCCTGTGCATTATGTGCACACCAGCATCCCTGTATACTAAATGGCTTTGGAGGGTAAATAGGTGGATCTCTGTAAAGTGCTGTATAAGATGTCAGCACTATATAAATCAACTGCTGAACTGTCCAGTACAACCTCCCTACAGCTGAACTGTGCAGCGCAGCCTCACTACCGCTGAACTGTGCAGCGCAACCTCACTACAGCTGAACTGTGCAGCGGAGCCTCACTATACTTGAACTGTGCAGCGCAGCCTCACTACCACTGAACTGTGCAGTGGAGCCTCACTACAGCTGAACTGTGCAGCGCAGCCTCACTACCACTGAACTGTGCAGCGCAGCCTCACTACAGCTGAACTGTGCAGCGCAGCCTCACTACCGTTGAACTGTGCAGTGCAACCTCACTACCGCTGAACTGTGCAGAGCAACCTCACTACAGCTGAACTGTGCAGCGCAGCCTCACTACCGTTGAACTGTGCAGCGCAACATCCCTACTGCTGAACTGTGCAGCACAGCCTCACTACAACTGTACTGTGCAGCGCAGCCTCACTACAGCTGAATTGTGCAGCACAGCCTCACTACAGCTGAACTGTGCAGCGCAGTCTCACTATAGCTGAACTTTGCACAAACAATACACAGTAAATAAAAGCAATAAATAAATAAATGATTAACTTAAATCATTATAACCTAAAACAATTGAGGATATTATATTAATTATAATAATTATACAACTGTGTGTTCTGCAGCGCTCTCTGTGAATGTGAATAATGTCCAAAATTCCAAATCTTGTATTTACACAATGCTGCTTTCTCCAATGGAGCTCGCCTCTTCTCCCAATGACAAATCTTCAAACTACCACACTGTGGAAAGCGCAACAAACAAAGTGCACTATCTATTACATTAACTAATAAACAATATTCTTGTTTCTTTAAGGAGAAACCAAATGTCCCAATATGGTGTCATGTGATAAAGTGAAATGAAAATCAACCTCTAAGTGCTAAAAACATACACCGTGCCAACTCAGTGGCCCAGAGCTCAAATACAGCGTCAGAACCTGAAATTTTGAAATAGTGAATGAAATTTTGGGGATAGTGTGCCCCAAATTACTGTAGCTGTGTTTCCCGTGTGTACAATTTTTTCATATGAATATATTAATAATTGCACCGGTACTTAATATGTATTATGAATTGTTCACATGGTTATATACAATTTCACGTTACACTCTGTATTGCAAATACCTTTAAATGCTGCTTTTGTATATCACTTTAAATGCCTTTAAGTGCTAAATCTGTATATCACTTTAAATGCCTTTAAGTGCTATATCTGTATATCACTTTAAATGATAATTTTGTATATCACTTTAAATACACATCCTCCCCCCTGTATCTATTGGTTCAACTCTGTAAGAAACCATTAGGGGGTGGAGCATTACCTTTAAAATCTGGCTTCATTTCCTCTATTGACAGACTTGATAAAGGGCTTGTGTAGCCCGAAACATGTTGTTGTCATGTTAAAGTTTTGCAGCTAAGTCTACTTCTTCCAACCCTATATGTAATTGCACTGCTATTGATGGAAGCGGAATACCAGGAAGAAATTGAGCCTGGAAGGACTGCTACAGCCTATCTTCATTTTCCTAGCTGTGAGAGTAGGACAGATTGTTTAGGGAGTAACCCCTGGGGGGGTTAGTGAATAACCCCCTCAGGGGGTTATTCACTAAAGTCTGAGAGGGGAATTCACCATTCAGCGAAGTGAGCTCCGAATCCTTCAGCTCACTTCGCAAATGGTATTATGCGTTCGCTGATGTCCTGTACGTGGACATCAGCGAGCGCATTAAAGGGATTCCAGTCTCGGCAAGGCAACTCTTTTGCTCTCGCCGAGACTGGAATCCCTTTAATGCGCTTGCTGATCCCTGCGTGCAGGACATCAGCGGCGTATAATAACATTTGCGAAGTGAGCCGAAGGACTCGGAGCTCACTTCGCTGAATGGTGAATTCCCCTCTGAATTGTTGCATATAGGTGCGAATTTGCCAGATAATGACAGTCGCCATAGGCTGCTACTGTCACAGTAGCGTCTTTATAATGAGAATATTGTCGCAGTCGTGACTTTATTATGGGAAAATTGTCGCAATCTTAACTTTAAAAAATTGTCACGACTTTACAATGGAGAAATTGTAGCAGATTTTCTATGGGAATCTGCTGTTTGCAAATTCGACAGTCGAATTCACACCTTAGTGAATAACCCCCTGAATGTTTTGTATGAAATAAAAGCTATAATTTGCAAGTTGTAAATATAGAAAGTGGAGATGGGAAAGAGGGTTTAGAATGCATTTAATAGAAGTACCTTAATGGCTGGATACACAAGGAGAATTTTGGAATATATCCCAGCAACTGACTTTACAAAGCTTAATTGTAATATTCTTCCTCTCGCATAATAAGAGAGGCATTCTATGGCTTAGTTTAGCCTATCTGTAATTGAGATTAATAAAGTGGAATGGCCTGAAATTTGAAATAGCAATCTACAACCAAAATGCTTGAAGATCGTATGTTTAAAAGTTCACATTTTTTGTGTGAAACCTTGTGGAAATTAAAGTAAGATTGAAAAAAAAATATGTAAGTATATTTGAACTCTTTATATAAATAAGTTATTAATATTAGTAATATTAATCTGATAAAAAAAAAAAAATCTTGTCTAATGTTAGGGTGCCCAGAGCCTTTTTTGTTTTACAGTAAATTCAAATGAAAATGATGGTAACTACCTGCTAGAATAGAAAGACGAAAATAGAACTGGAGTCCCGAAAAGGCTGCTGTTAAGGTTGCCACATTATCTTTATTTTAATCATTTTGTACCTGCTTTTAAAGGATCACACAAATAAATTACTGTTCTTATACTATTGGTGTGCCAGAGATTTTTGAGATTTGCTGTTACTTTATACCAATGTATAATCGGTATGATTAATACATATCGAATAAAAATTTAAATTTGAAGATTAAAGTGCCTTTATAAAGTATTTGAAATTAAGGGGGTTGTTCACTAAGGCACAAATTCTCAAACAGCGGATTCCCATAGCAAATCCGCGACAATTTCCCCATTGTAAAGTCGCGGCAATTTTTTAAAGATAAGATTGTGACAATTTTCTCAAAATAAAGTCATGACTGCAACAATATTCTCATTATAAAGACGTAACTGCGACAGTAGCAGCCTATTGCGATTGTCTTTATCTGGCGAATTCACACCTATATGCAACAATTCGGAATTTAGTGAATAGCCCCCTAAATCATACTATTCCAACAAGTAAACTCTATACTAACATCTATAGGGTTCATTAGAGTGAATGATCTAACCACTGGTTCAACATTTACCGGGTCTGTGTGGGTTTAATGCTCTTAAAAACAGAAATTCATTATATTTAATCATGTAGTAATTTGATTTCTTTACCCTGTTCACTATTGTGGAAACATATGGAAATGATGTGGTGTGCTTGCATGTGCCCTGCCCGTATATTTTGTTTTTTAAAGGGGTAATAAAATCAGTTGTACAGCATTTTACTTTCCTTAACGCCTTCATGGTTCTAATTATGGTAAAAATAGAATATGTGGTTTCATATGAAACATCATAGATTTCAGAGAGACTAAATCATTTTAGTCTAGGGTTATATTTGTGTGTTTTTTGTTTCAAGTCAGCCCTATTAAAGCTTATACAAATATGGAGAGGGAAACATTTTAATTTTCACACAGTTTCATTTGCTGTACAGTTTATAGAAACACTCACATTACTGTTACTCATTATAATTATAAACAGCTCCACCCAGCTGATACTGTATTTGAGTGGAGTGCATTCACTACACTTGCTGTCACCAGCGTGATGGTCTATAGCAGCGGTTCTCAACCTTTCTACCGGGGCGACCCTCGGCTCTGACGTCACCTCGCATTGCGTGATGACGTTTCGGCCGTACATTATCACGTACACATGTCACGTGATGACGTTCGGCTGAAACGTCATCACGTATGCGCGTCACGTGGTGACATTTTTGGCCAAAGTCACCCCGCAGGAACCTTTATAAGAAGGGTTCCTGCGGGCGCTTCCGGGTGCCGCAGCGGTTCTCGACCCCATGGGTCGGTCGAGCAAACCCCGCCAGGGTTGCAACCCACAGGTTGAGAACCGCTGGTCTATATCAAAAGCATTCTATTTCTTATACAGTAGTTGTCTTTTTAAAGGAGAAGTATAGTCGGATTACATATTTACATATGCAGTACTATACCTTAGTGAAAAACACTTCTCCCCAGTAGTTGTTTTGTGTGAAACAGGAGGATTTATTAAGCAGCACTCGAAAACTATGGGACCAGGAGATGTGTGTGTGATGTGTACTGGCCAGTTTTCCATGAAAAGGTAGCCATTTTGGCCTAATGTGTAATGCAATGCCTACACACAAGTTACCTTTTCTGAGCCTGAGCCTCTGTAATCTCGTGCATTACAAATTTAAACAAGCTTGACTTATGAGGCCAAAAGGTCAGCACACTGCTTAACCAATAGCAGTCAGGCAGCTTTTTCTTCTTGTGTTGCCTGACTTGCAAGAAGGAAAGAGAGGAGGACAAAATGTCAGCTCTGAGGAAAACTAATCAGGGAAACAAACGGCAAGTTTTATTTCTTCACTAAACTTTTTTTAACTATTTGTGTTAGCGATTGGCTTAGTATGCAAGATTTCTATATGTATCTGTGCATTTATATCGGCACTATACTTCTCCTTTAATATGTAAGCCATTATTTGTAATTTTCACAGGTTTTTTGTATCATTATCTCACTGTTTACCATAGGCAATTTAATGTAAAGTGACTGGTTATTTTCACATTACAAAATCAGTGCCACTTCATGCCGCTATGCACAGTGTAGGGCTGGCCCACCAAGACATGGAATACTTCTGGTGTGCTCAGGCCTCAGTAGGCTCTAATGAATATTTAATGTAGACCATCATGAAATACTCTGAATGGTAGTGTAAAGCGGGAGTTGGGAGACAAGAAAAGAGAAAAGGATACAAGGAGACCATAGGGACTAAAGAGGGAAAGGCAGAGACTAAGAAATTATTTTATTAGTGGGCTCTCCTGATAACTTTTTTTTTCTGGCGGTTCTCTGATCTCTTCGTTCTTGGTGGGCTCCAGCATTACAGTCTGACACTATGGGCCTGATTGACTAAAGGATGAATTCACCTCACTACAATTCAAGTCGCATCTCCAAGATAGTCGCAAATTCACTTCACATTATTGACTAAGCGGCAAATTTACTGGTCAAACAAGCAGTCGCTGATGGATGCGTTGTGTGACATAGTCGGTTGGATAGAGGTAGAATGCGGAGCCCTTCAATCACCCTCCCAATTCGACACTCCGCTGTGGTGAAATCAAATGAGTGAATTTGGACCAGCACATCTAGTCGTATTCGATCCTTCAACACAATCCGTCGCTTAGTCAATAGTAGAAATACCTGGGTGCTCAAAGTAATGCAAAATGCTCTGGAAGTTCACAACTATTGTAATATCATAAAATGGTTGTGTATTTGCCAGATTGAAGAGTTTGCTCAATAAATGAACATGTAGAAGTGATGAATAGATGTGAATTCAGAGCTTTACCTTAGTATTTGGCCTTTAGTCAGTAAGGCCCTTTGTATCCATAAGACCTCATTCCTTAAAACTCAGACAGAAGTTTCTATGTGGTACTTAGGCTAGACACAGTAATACAGCATTGTGATTTACATCAGTGCAGTTAAAAATAATGGAAGGTATAATTACCAAAGGTTAGAAGACATCCCGATTCCAGGTCAGGATATCATTGGTCATTTAAAGGAAGCATTGTTTTTAATGTGCTAACTACTGGTGAGTGTTATTCATCAGTTGTACAATGCCAGCTCTCCCATTCTAAAAGGAAGGCTACTGTTTTCTGGGATTATCTCCAGCCTAACATTTAGGGAATTCACCATAGTGCGAAGTGAGGTCCAGATCCTTCGCCTCACTTCGCAGAGACTGTTATGCGCTTGCTGATGTCCTGCATGCGGGCATCAGCGAACGCTTTAAAGGGATTCCAAT
>WMED01013038.1:0-14580 GCA_019650415.1 Pipa parva
TCAGCCTTATAAACTATGTTACTTTGTTACTATGTTACTATCTCCCTAGGGAATAATGAGTTTTTGACTCCCTCAACCAGATGAACACTTTTCAGCGATACGAATGGTCAGAAGGGAATTAATAAATAATCAATATTTTTGACCTAATTAAAGATACTTTGTATATCGATATTGAGAAAACTTTTTCAATTTTTATAAATATCCCCCATAATATTATTTACTCCATCTCTGTAATGAGTGAGATGTATTATTAAATGTCTATTCTCCTGTACTGAAAACTGGCTTGGGTTGATAAGAGATTTTATAAACTACTGATCCTCTTCCTCTGTACATTGTTTTTTAGCCTCTGGATGTAATATACATTTATGTTAATACTGATAACACAGGTTTGTAAAAGCATCTCCATTCACAAATAGGCACATATTTTCCCTACTGAATTTAATAAATGGTGCATGATATATACATGTCTGTTACATATGTACATTAAAATAATCACTGTGCCACTGTTTTCTAAAAGGATATTCAGAGAAATACTTTTGTACAAATACCAACATTTTTGTACTAGTGTCTGTGTAAGAGCTTCATGATATATACAATATCTAGAACAACATTTATTCATTTGACAGTTTGGGCAAAAGTCATTAAAGTCGAAAAGTCTTTCCTTTGAGACATTTGTAATGTTCATTCAGATATTCTATTAACTTTAGCAGTTTACCTCAAATTCCAGTTAAAACATAGTTTATAATTTACAAACTTAGTTTCTGTGTCATCGCATCATATTTTCTGGTACTGTAGAAGCTCAGGAAAAGAGATACAGTATCAGCTAAAGGAATGTTGTGTTCTCTAAACACATTGATAACAGTCTCAATCAGTTTAATTCAGTTACTTTTCTTGATTTTCAGTCAGAGATAGTTGTAAAATAACTGAATTAAAGTTCAGTATTTCTTACTTACTACTATCTAACGTCTTTTGCTGTCAACAATTATATATTTTTTTATTTTGCCTTTTGTCGGTAATTTTTTTCTGGTGTTTATTACATTTTCACCCTTATAAGAGCGAAATTTAATAAAATCGAAAATCGTGATATCGATATTGCCGATATCGCGATATCAAATTATTTTTTACCAATGGGCGATATCAATATTACCGATATCGCAATTTTGCCGATATCGATGTTGCGATATCAAATTTCCTGCGATATTGTGGATTTTTTCTATTGAAATAAACTGATTAAACATTTCATTTGAATTATGATATCGCGATATCGATATTGCCAGATTTTGCGATATTGATAACCTTCCGATATTGCGATACCGGTAAACATCGTTCGATATCGTGATTTTCAATTTTATTAAATTTCGCCCAATAATGTAATTGCCCCTTCAGTATGATATTTATATGTGATGCAACTAAAAGCAACTTTCAGGTTCACCTTGAAATGAATTTTTAGCAAGACAAAGGCATTGTCATTTCTTGTTCCTAGCGGGTGTTGATTTTTTTTACTTTGTTTGATTCATTTTTTTTTTATCTGTTTTACTTCATCAGTTTGGTTGTCAAGGGTCACTGACACCGAGCAGAAAATCAAAAATTCCTTGGCTTCCTTCTTTTATAATTCCTAATTCTTTTTCATTATGTAGCTATCTCTTCATCTCTTGTACTAAATCTATTTCAGTCTGTACTTAGCTCAGCAGTGGGTTGCTAGGTTATTTTACCCTAGCAGCAAGAAGACTATTTCAAAGAAAATATTAACTACTTTATGTAATGAAAAACAAATAGCGTAATTATTCAAAAATTGCAAAAAATAAATCATGAAGGCCAGTCTCAAAACACTATACAAATGATTGCCAATGTGATTAATTCAAACAATACAAAAAAGAGATGTAATGACTATAATAATATAGATATATACTGTATATATACACATACTGATCCTTCTGTATAAGCTCATCCCATGTGTACTGTAATTAAATAGAATAGATGAGCCAGTGGATAATCCAGTGATATTTCAAACACTTTTGCCTATTCCATTTTGCAAGAAACTGCTGATACTGATGCCAAACTGATGTAGTCATTATTAAGCCCCACACCCAAATCCCAAACAAGCACACAAATATACTAAGACGGTTTGCTGATCCCTAATATATATTTAGTAATAAACAAAACTTACTCAAGAGAACAAAGTATTATTAATACTATGTAAATCTAAATAAGGTTCAACAAGGATGAGGAACGGACTATTTTCTCACTTAAATTAAAGCAAAATAAAATAAAAAAAATAAAATAAAACCACTGAGTCTGATCAGACCTGCTCTTTAACACACTACAAAAGTACAGCATTTGCATCTCCTCACTGTCATGGAGGCTGGGGGAGCTTCTGTGTTTATTAGTTGTATAAGTATATACTTAAAATAGATAGATAGATAGATAGATAGATAGATAGATAGATAGATAGATAGATAGATAGATAGATATAGATAGATAGATAGATAGATAGAGATAGATAGATAGATAGATAGATAGATAGATAGATAGATAGATAGATAGATAGATAGACTGTTTTGAATCAACAATGACATTTGATTGTGTGTGAACTGTTGGTTAATGAAAAATGAGCACAAATCTGTTTTTAAAAGTAAACTAATATATTCTGCTTAAATCCTTTGTGGTAAGCCTGAAGGGGGTAATGGAAAAATGCTGGAGAGTATTTAACAAAATGAACCACTACTAAAAGAAGTATAAATGTGTCAATAAAGCTTAATAAAGACTGAAACCTGTGCGGAAGAAACTACTAAATTCTTATAGCCTCAAAAGCAAGTAGTCTTTATACATGCACAGTGTTAACAATCAAAAAATGAATAAAAGCCTGAATATATGATAACCATGTTTTACTCTTTAGCGTTAGTAAGTCAGCTATGCACTGATTAGTTTAAGCAGTTGTGGTTTTCTCTGGATTTCCTGGCAAAGACATTCTTAAAATAAGCCGTGTCCTTCTCAATTGCATGTCTCCACCCAGAATGACTGATTGAAATAGAAATAAGTATATAAGTGGATCCAAGCCTCGGTTAGCAGTTTACATATTTCAGGTTCAGTCGGCTAGACAAGGACTCATTAAGGAAATTATATATATATATATATATATATATATATATATATATACAGTATATATGTGTGTGTGTGTGTGTGTGTGTGTATCTGACCAGTACATTCCCTAGCTGGTTTAATACCAAGTGGGAAGCTTAGAGGGATTCCTTGAAAACTGAGAATGTTGAAGCAAACTTTGACACTTGCTTTTCAGGGATGCTGTTATATCTGTTACACAGAGCAGGTGAAAGCATTTGTGATTTTATTTTTCACTTTTCTGAAACTTCACACTGTGGGGCTTATTCATGAAAGGCCAACTTGTGGCATAAAGGTGTGAATTTCACATTTATTTTCCGCTTCTCCATATTCAGGTATCGAGCAAACTCTGTGATGTGACAAATTCATGACTAATTCGACAGCTTAAGACAGTTGCGGACTTACAGAACACTTTTCACCACTTTATGTGCACGTGCACAGGTAATTCACCTATTTATCAACCATCAAAATCTGTTGAAGTAGCCAATTTGACAAGATATATTGCATTGTATTTGGAAGTTTTATTTTGCCACAGTGAAGTGCCAAATCATGGGGCTGATGGTAGGATTCCTACTGTCTAACTGACTGTGCCACACATTGCAAGAAACAGCTACTGACACAGGCACTACTTCACTATGAGAGTCAACTGTTTAGTGAATAAGGAGTAGAGAAATGGAGAGTAGAAACCAGAAGTGATGAGAATTCACTTCAACAGTCAAATTCTCCCTTTGATGAATAATCCCTATGTATTTTTCAGGATGGGTTAAAGCAGAAAAATATAAATTCAAAATAAAACAGCAGGAAAATAAAAAAAAAATTAAAATACTTTGTTGTTGAATAAAAAATGTAAACAGCAACAAAAAAATTACTTCTGATTTTTAGTTCTCCTTTAATTAAAGAATAAAGTAAATATAACCAGTGTACATAAATTCTAACATGAGCTCTAGATGTTTGAGATAAGGTTGTAGTCTACAGTATTGGTTCTTAAACACTTGTCACCAAGTCCAGGGGCCTGGTATAAGTTAGTATGGTGGAATTACCCATACACCTTCTGATTAACATTAACATTCCATGATTGGAAATTTGGCAACTATGCAAGTGTTGAAATCTGAGGAAAGTACTGAGATCCCATTGGCTGTATAGTAAGAACAATTTTTCCCTCGGAACTCATTTATTTCATCCTTTTATGAAAACTGTTACAATTATTGTATTGTTATCCTAATATTATTTTTTATGTAATAAGAAGCAACAATTACTTTTGAGCGTGATTTTAATCTTTTTTAAGCCATTCAATTACCAGTTATTATGTTCTTTTTAATTGAACAGTTTTGGTTGGATGCCTCCCTATATGGGATACCCTACATTAATGATTCTTTGCATAAACTGTTATTGGTTGAAAATATATTGGAATCTGATTTTAATAAATGTTTAAATGTATCTGTAATTTATGTTTACAACATCGCTAGCATTCTTAATAGTATCCTATTTTGTTGATCTTAAAAAAGAAGTCTTTAAAACCCCTAAAGACTATTACTCACAGTTTGTGATATAGAATAATTATATTGAATAATCTGAAAAATATTTTTTTGACAGTTCACAGATGTGGACTTGAGACCAAACTAATGGAAACTTTCCCTAACTATAATAACATGTAATGATTTACAGTTACAAAGCACATCATACTGTATTTTAGTAGCCATAGGAACTGCTTATGTCAGACATTGTAAAGAGTCAATTTAGATTCAAAACTCTGTTGTTCATCTTGTTGATATGCTTAAGTAGAATAAAGTATTTTCTCTGATGCTGGAAAGTGTGCTTTCTTTTTGCATTTCTTTAAACCTAGGGAATGCTACAACTTTTCCTCTAAAAACCAAAACATAAGAACATAAACTGTTCAAGAAGGTATGCAGTGAGATAAAAACACACATAGATCATTGGTACTTATCTCCAAATGCTTGAATATGTTTAAAGATTTAAGAATGTCAGTTAGGATTGTGACATCATCTGATGCTTGGGTGAAGCAATCGGCAGGATTCACAGAATTTAAACTGCGCTAACTGATTTAGTGACAGATGCAATTATGGGGAAACTCCGTTCTGAAAAAGGCTATCCTTCAGCATATGAATCATTTAAATATCTGTTTCAACTCAAATCTCACTCTGTACCTTTTTTAGACATGATGACTTAAGTCTGGAGCTCCTTTTCCTTATATGCCATGAGTGTGTCAAACTGTGTGTAAACACGAACCATCATCTCCTGCTTCAGAGTAGCTGGAAATCAGTATTTTTCTTTTAATATTTTAATTTGATGTTTTCTGTTACATAAGCTCCCAGAATAGCACTTACAGAATAACTTGTATCTACTAATGTCTGCACACTCAAACACTGACTTCAGAGATATTCCTTCTCTCTATATGGAGGCTACTTGGGTAAGCATTTTCTTACCTTAGCTATTTCTAAAAATATTATTGAATTAAGGATTCTAATAATCAGGTTTTCCTAAACCAGTGATCTACTAACTACTGTAAAAATCTATTTAAGGACTTTTATGAACCCTCATGGGGTAGACCTTAACAAATCTGGCAATGCATCTCCTTTACTCCTGACACGGATGTTGTTTGTTCTCCTGGTCTCCTGGACATCAGGCAGCAAGACAAAACTAATAATAATTTTCATTGTTCTGAGCTATGGACAAAGTCTCCAGATACCACTGTAGCATCTCTACCTACCAAATACAAGCCCATGAATAAAACCTATATAAAAACCCATAGAAAGATTCCCTGTTGAGTATTTGCACTTGCTTTGGTGTTCCTACAGTGCTGGTGAGGCTCCTGTGCTCATTTTACCCACATACACAGTCTGAAACTGCAATTTGCCATGGGTAAATTTCCCAGATCAAATAGGAAAAGGAGTGTACTTTAAAGTTTTTTCACTATTCTAAGGTTGTGTGCTGTTCAGGGAGCAATGCTATGGTAAACAAAGCCTTAGTGCTTTATTAAAAAGGTATCTGCTTCTGCCCTTTTTTATTTCACACTACTAAATCCAGTCTGTGAAGGGTATCTTACATCCCGAGGTGTTCCACAGAGGGTTGCAGGTGATATAGAGAGGAAAAGAGGCAAATTAAGCAGAGGTCTAGTAACCCATAACAACAAATCAGAGGTTGACTTTCATAACACTAGCTTCCAGTATACCAGTTAATACTAACTTCTGATTGGCTTCTACAGGTTAGTAGACTTCTGGAAAAAGCGCCTCTTAATGAATTCCCCTGAAAAATCTCTACATCAGGTCCTTGTGTTACAAAAGTCAATCAAAAAGTATTACCTTTGTGTCTAAACACTTAAACTGCTTAATTTCACAATCTTCCTTAATGCATTCATTGATGTCTCTGTGATGTGTCACAATATGGAAATCATATATAGGTTTTCATAATATTGAAACTTGTATGTTCAGTTAATAAGGAATTACAGATGTGTAAGTCAAAGGGAAAAATATTTCACTTTAAATATTGCTTGAACAAATCTATTGCAATATTACTATACCTATGTCTGTCATCATGATTAATTGGTGTACTTTTTGTTCACTACTTCACATTTCAGCTCAAGTATTTTTTTTTTTAAATTGATCACTGCAAACAAAACAGAAAGAGTGAGAGAGTTCATTCGTGTAGAGATTTCTCACACATCCACCCAACTTAAATGAAAGACACATGGAAACACTACCAAACAAACGCAGAGCAGACATTCTTAGAATTGTTTAATTAATTGTTCTAAGTTTCCATCCCATAAAACATCAACTACCCACTTCATTTACAGGACTTAACTGAAGGCAGTGTACAAATCGGCTGCCTTAGAATGCAGAGATTTAGAAAAAGAGGAGAAATTAAATGTGTTTGACTCTACATTTATTTTTTGGAGAATATTAAAGCATTTCTTCTAGGATTCTCTAACATATACTCATATGTCTGGTTCTTGATGAGATTTAAGACTACTACCTACTTTACTAATGATAATTTGTTTTGGGCTTGTTCTCTTTAAAGGGGGATTACAGCTCCTTAATACTAGGGATGATTCTTAATGGGGAAAGGTGAAATACTGATAGGGGTTTTAGGTTGCAACACTGATTCCTGTTAGTTATAAGGAGACAATATCTTGTCCACAGTGATGCGACCATATTCACTTCCTGTTCTTGTGTGATTTTGGCAAATTGAGTAAGTGCAGGATCAGAATTCTGATGTAAAACTGCTACTGTGATTCCTCAACATGCTGAAATTCAACAGGAACAAGAAGAAGAAATACAGATCAGTGCTGAGCAAGAAGGAGGCAGTGAAGTAGCTGTGGAGCACAGCAGAGCATTTCAGACTTCCCCTTCAGGATCAACTCTTAGTCTAATGAGCCTGGAGTTCTCCATTAACATTATTTGTTATCATTTGCTCTAATCATACAGGTTCCCCATTAAAGGAACAGTTCAGTCATCAGTAGTTATTATGTGCATTGCTTCTTCTACCTGGCCACACTTTTCACATAGTATCTGTATGCTCGGGAAATACACAATATAATGTATTCTGGCATGTGCACGCATGCGTCATACACTAGTGTAGTCGGAGTGAGGTAAGTTGCATAAGAGCATATGTGATATGTATTCTATTTCTAACGTCAGTGTGAACCAAGCCTATAATTCCTGAATTGTCTGTTTATGGTCCTTGATAGATGGAGAGTTGCTAATGTCTGTTTGATCTGTTCAAGCAGAAATAATGAGTCCTTTCTCACTGTCTTAGCCCTGCCTTTGTTCCACACTTGCACACTATTTTGCTTACTTCTTTTATTCTCCGTTATCTAAACTCGTCATGTTTGTTCATATAATTTGTGAAATCATGTTGAATTGTTTTTTTATTTGAGTACTTCTGATTCTGTAACTTCTCTGCAAAACTATTTGCCCATTCCATTTCTTTGTAGGAAATCCCAGAAGACACTACAACTACAATGTCAGGTTTCATTGGCTATTAAGGGGCTTATGCAAGCTTTGACAGTCCTCATTGGCTTGAAAAGATTAGCTAGATCAGAGTCATAAAAGACATTGTAAGATGTTTTGTTGGAATAAGAACATTCCCCAAGAGCATCCTATGAGGGGACTGGCAATCCCTCTATAAGCACTTTGTAGAAATGGGGATTCAGCTAGGTTCAGAATTTGAACTAAATTTACTAGTTTGTGATTGATGAATATATTTCTTAAACATTGCCCCAACAATCAGCAAACCATTTCACTATGTATCAAAATTATTTCTAATGTTAAAGCAGAACATCCACTTACAAAGCCGGAATAAGTTACTCTTTAACATATCAACCCACTTAGACCAAATGTCCAATTACTGTACAATCACAAAGGAATAACAAGTTTTGTTTTAAATCAAAAGTATCACAATGTGATTGGACTTCTCTCCCATTACAGAGCAAGCCTTGTTTTCTACATATAGGACAAAAGCAAACATGCTCTTAAATTGAAAATCTGTTAGTTTAAATTCACCAAATTTGATTTGACCACCAAATTGTTGGCTGTCTCCAGCAGCATCTTATGGTGTTTAATAGATGTTGATAATGATACGATTCCATTGTTGCTGTTGTGAAATGTATCTATTTCTAGGTGTGTTAGTTTAGCTGCAGCCTTCTTAAATAAAGCACAACACGCAGAACTAATATCTGTAAACATTCCAGAAAACCCAAACTTGGCAATCAAATTGAAATAATGGTAATGTACCAAGGTAAAAATATTTATAAGGAAATGTACTGTTATTAGCCTTTAAGAAATATGGCTGAAATCTTGAACATTAAGTTAAAGTAGGGAAAGTCACATCTTGAGGGCAATAAAGGTGCATGATGTCTCTTCAAGGAGTAATAAGAAAGCAGTACTGCTCTGACCTGATGAAGAGAGAATATGTCTCGAAAGCTTGTCTTATACAATGAACTGTTAGTCCAGGGATGGCGAACCTATGGCACGTGTGCTAAAGAGGGTACGCAGAGCCCTCTCTGTTGGCACGGGAGCCGTTGCCAGATCTGCTTTCAGTACAGGCCGCAGACCCGATCCAACAGTTTTCAGACCGGATCCATGGCCTGCACTGAAGGAGCACTTGCACACAGAATAATTCTCCTCCCCTGATGCATGCACGCTCCTCCCCCAGCGCAGGCATGATGAAGTCACTCATCAGCGCCAGCACTTTGGGTGCAGTGCTGGTAGTGACATCACCTTTTTGGCACTCCATACCAAAAAGGTTTGCCACCACTGTGTTAGTCCAAATAAAATATCATATAATACTAAAGTACTCATCTTTCTTACTATTCAACTGGACTAATACTGCTTAAACCATTTTTATGTCTCCAAAGAGTAAGTAAGAAGAGAAACCCTACATGGTGAAGACCAGGAATCTGACATCAGGGAAGACTACAAGGGAGTGCTTTATAGGGTTCCCCACATCATCATTTATTATATATACAGTATACTGTTATTAAAAGCCTATTTGACAGTATATGAACATGTTCTATATAAAATATGTTATCAACCAATTTCTAAGATTTTATATATAAATTAGTGATGTTTTTAGAGAATTTCCTGACCCTTGTATACCTCTTTTCCCAGCAGATAAGCAGATAATCAAAGGCTTAAGCATATGGGACATGCTATTTGCTCAGGAATAGCAAATCCCTCCATTTTCTAATGGGAATAATAGTAGGTTTAGACATATTATTTGCCTTTGTAAATTCCCAATACTTGTATTCTCTTTCACTTGCATTTCTTCCTATGTGCCCATCTTATCCCTGACTTCAGAGTTAAAAGAAGTATATAATCTGCTTTGTTAAATAACTGACATTATATTTAGATAGAAAGCGGAGAACATAAACCTTTTTTAATGTCAGGAGAAAACCTTCAGTAGAAGTCAAGTCAGACATCTGAATGGAATACATTTGTAAGGTTACTTTATGAAATAAGCAGTATAAGCACACAGAACAAATGTATTAGAATCCATGGAGATTGTTATATGACTAACGCATGAAACTTGATTCTTTTCAGTAAAGGTATCTCTTGGGTGTAAATATGTACTTACCTCTATCATTATCTTATTTTAACAATTATAAAAATCTCATGCTGTCATTGCATCGTATTTTAAAATGCATGAATTCATTCAAGAAAAACTGATGATAAATCATAATGTTTACTCAAAATGTTTTTATTTTTCAATTCTATTCCGTTCATTTTTTTTTTCACAAAACAGCATTTTTAAAGACAAATTGATATAGTTTTGTCTTATGTTGAAAATGTATCTTTATGTTATAAAGTAGAAATATAAAAATGCACCAAATTTAGTCCATGTCAATGTAAATCTGTCTCCTGCTAATAAAGGGGGCAGTATGTGTTTACTAACTTAAAAAAATGGCTATTTAAAATATATTTGCATTGAATGAAAACTCCAGCTCGTTTCACCTAGCGGTGGTTCTTAGGGGGGGAGGGGAGAGATGCTTACCAGTTGTTCTTTTATGCTCCAGTGCTGCCGCCTGCTCTGAGCAATTTGCTGCTACCTTTTTCTCTTGACAGGAACTGCAGCCCCCGACACTTCCCGTCCCTGTGTGTTTTAGCCAATAGAGCGGGTAAATCAGAATTCTGCATCATGCTTGCTGTATTTGCTGAACTTAGGTAGATACAACCTTCTTATTTCCTCAGCTGGTAATGTACGATGCCTTCCTTTATTCTTATAACTCTGCACTATATTATGTGATGCCAAGCAAATGGAATAGGATCATCTACAGGATGAAATTTGGCTTAAAATCAACCATGCTGTCTAGATGTTTTTATTGCCTTATTATGTCTTGGATCAAAATGACACAGAATACAAAATGGCTCAAAACACCTGGGACTGTATTATAATATTACTTGGGCTAACTCAGAATATACACAACATCTGGATGTAGTAGAGCTTATTTTTTGCCAGAGGCAAAAGAAATGTGTCATTTTGTGTTAACAGTTATTTCACCATACAACTACACACAATTTTACTGTGTTATTTTGAGTTATGTGAACTCATTAAGTTAAAATTCTACAAAGTTAATCTTATCAGAAATGTTAAATAAAAAGTAAACACGGCTATACTTGTATTTCATTTTATTACCTTTTACTCTTGAACAGTATAAAATTATGAGGGCATACTATAGAATTAAAACATTTCTGTTAAACTAGCTAGCAATCTTTTACAAAAAGTTCATTCCCTCTTATCCCAAAGTTTCTCTCAGCCCCAGTGCTTTTTTAGATGTGAAATCACTAACTGGGGACCATCTGTTGATATGCTAATCTTCTCAGACTCCTTTCATCAGCTATAAATTTCCCACCTCCTACTTACTGGATGTTTAATGGGTGATGGACAATTCCAGGTACACAGGGGATACTAAGATTGACAAACCCACTAGTATTGTAATTTCTCAAGATACCTAAGCCAGTATACTAACCTATTTGTCCAAATATAACATTTTCTGTTTTTGTAGTCCTTTGCTGGGCAGTACAGCTATTGCTACAATAGGCAATCCTGTAATTTTCAGTCTTCCAAAGGTAAGAGCTTGATGTAGTTCATTACCCCAACTTGTCCTTGGTTGAAGATTATGGTAGCTGCTTAACTGGATTAAGAAACCTGCCCTGTACCCTGACCTTGTCATTTTCTATAAAACCAGCACTTTTCTATCTATTGTGATGATGACCTGGCCTGACTGAGTATCAGAATGTTCATCCTTTTTGCGTCTATTCATTAAAGTATAAGTAAACCCTATTTATAAAGTTTGCCCCATTAAAGTATTGTAAAGTGTAAAAAACGATTAGTAAAATCCTCTCTCACCTCTTCACTCTGCAGCAACTGTAATCCCTCTGTAAAATGTTCCTCCTTCCTGTAGTGGAGAAGGCCACGCCCCCCTCACATTCTCTTATCTTAAAAACATACACAGACAGTGTTGGAATTCAGTGCCTAAGGGCTTAGCAAGGGGCTTAGCAGTGAGAGGAAAGTATCAGATTACTAAGAATGCACTAGTAGAATGAGTCATTGTGTGACCTCATTAGGGGGCGGGGCTTCTAGGCACTATTACAGGAAGCAAGTACACACAGAAATGCAGGAGAGACAGGCTACAAGATTAAGAGGTGAGAACTGAAAAACACAAAATTGTTTTTACTTTTAAATGTTTCAGTTTATCTTTGTTCATTATAAATATAATATATATGTACAGTTTGGTCAGTAACTTTACTGACCAATATAAAACATTATAGTCTATATGGTCTCATGCATTAAGAATCCCTCTTTAACCCTGTTTTTGATTATTCATTAGTACATATTAAATAAGGAAGATTTTTCAAATACACTGTGTGAAATGTAAATGTCCATTAATCATATTTTTTTTGGTTTCTGTTTTTCTATTTTAATAAGTTTAAAATAACAAAGCTCACGCTGCCTCGCTAGTAAACCTTATGCACTTTTAACTATGTTTATAAATCATCGAGTTATCAGGGAAGAAGTAACATTAAGTCATGTCTATAAAAATAGGAATTTTAAGTTATACTAGCTAAAAGTTCTCAAGACGAAACTGATATTTTTATTTTTTTCATAAACCAAAAATAACACACTCTGGTTGCCCACATGTTAACATGTTCAAGAAAATAGAATCACATCAAATAGAAATAAAAACTAAAAATGTAAAATGATCTCCAGAACCATTCCCCAACAGTTTAGAACCAACAAGATCCAAGGCCATCAAACCCATTGACGTAGCCTGAAAACCAAATATTTTTTCGGATTAGTAATCTCAAGAGCAGGTGGTGATTTTGAAAGTTACTGTGGAAGATCAAATAGATGATATTGTTTAATTCAAAACATTTAGGATTTTACTTTCACTTCAATTTTTTTTTTTTTAAAGAGTCAGATATCAATCCATAGCTTTGAAATGTTTTTCTGTTCTGGTTCTAAGTCTGAGTTCTTTTCCTAAGAAAATAAATCCTGAAAGATGTTATACGGTATATTGATGTTCTTTATGCCGGTCACAAGCCATCATGTGACATTCTGACTTCCCAGAATTTTGTGGAATAGCCAAAAAATTGCCCCACAAGTTTCTTACTCAACACTTCTTATTTGCAACATATTTCATAGCAATTCACCACTTAGATCATTATCTATTCACCTGCTTTGAAGCTATCAAAATAAGAAGAGGTATAGAAACACCTTAAAGTATAATAATTCATACTATTCATTGAGGCTCCAATTCACTAAAATATAAAGCTATTTCTTGTTATTCCTGGACATTTTATTCTAGTTGCACAATCAAATTTCCCCATGGCTGTATCTTGCAGGACAGGATGTTCCCTTTTTGTAAAGATGTACAAGAGGCATGACAAGACCAGATGGACATGCTTCTACTACTTCTATTCTTTTTATCTTGCTTCCATCTGGAAGGCATCTTTATTATAGTTATTTTGGTTTTGCAACAAGGCAGAAAACTTAAATCCAAGATGTTTATGAGCCATGTTGCTTACTACAGGGGAAAAAAACAAACCTTTTGTCAAGTAATACCCTAAAGGTTATGTTAAATGTTTGAGGGTTGTTTTCTAAATTTAATTTCCAAAATTATGAAATGAATGATGGAGATTATTTTTACAATGCTTATTGCCTTCTGCTGGATACACAGTCCCTGCCAGATCCCTGTTGGGGCATGCTGACTATAAGAGGTTTAATCATATTTCAAAATTTCAAAACATATTCATGTGAATCCTGGTTCAGTTTGACATCTTTGTGTGTTTTATTTTGTCTGCTGATTTGGTGCCTTGTCTGGTTCACTTGACTTACCTTCTTCTGATCCCAAGTACTCTAGAGTTCCAGACTTCTCCACTACTGTACCTGTCTGTTACGCCTTTACAAGGCAAACCGTCATGGCAGTATGTAAATATGTAGATCTGTGGCATTTGCTATAAATGCAAGGTATTTATAATAATAAGGTAATAGGTTTACTGAAGTTATTCCCCCTCAACCCAACTTGGTTATAAAGGTAGGGGGGAGGGGAGGAAATCTTCAGGACCCCCTTCTTTGACAGATACCCCCAGGCACAAGGTAGGGGTGTGGGATCCCAGGGACCCCTGCAGAACAACAGGCATGATGCTGTCTCAGTGGCTTTTGGCTGTAGACAGGCCCATAAGTCTGCTGGGGATAAATGTATAAATGTTTTTTTATCATCATCCTAACATAGTAACACAGTTTATAAGGCTGAAAAAAGTCCATCCAGTTCAGCCTATTGTCCTGCAATGTTGATTCAGAGGAAGGCAAAAAATCCATGAGGGAAGAGCCAATTATCCTTGTGTGAGGGAGAAAAAATTCCTTCCTGACTCAAATATGGCAACTAGAATAATTCCCTGGATCAAGATCCCACCTCCAGTTATCCAGTACCCATAACTTGTGATG
>WMED01013039.1:0-14580 GCA_019650415.1 Pipa parva
AGGCTGAACTGGATGGACTTGTCTTTTTTCAGCCTTATAAACTATGTTACTATGTTACTAGTGCAAGCAAGAAGTATATATACTCTGGCACTCTACATACAATGTTTAAAAGTGGATTAAATTACCATTACCATTAGCATTATGTTTTTCAGAAAAAGTTTTAAGAATTTAACATGTAATGCTTATGAAGAGAAAAGAGGGAAGGTGATTTCATAGAAACATGTTGAGACCTTATGAGATATATGGACGAGTCTACCAAGCAAAATCTCGTATTGTTCTTGCAAGATTTTTTTGAGTCTTTGAGATCGAGTTTTTCAATCTCGTTTGTTCTAATTTTTTCAATGGAAAGGAAGCTGTACTTTACATTATTAGCATGGCTACCTTTCCATCGAAAAAATTATAAAAATTCAGATTGAAAAACTCGATCTAGAGAGCTCTCTTTCTGAGTTTAAAAAATTTCGCCCTAAAAAGGAAACAATTTGTTTCAAAAGTGAACAATTGCTTGATTTGAATATGTGGGAGGGGAACTGAAAGGTTACATTGATAGTATACATTGCTGTGCTTCTTTACAGACAATATGGAATATACGTGGAATAGACATCTAGTTGAGCTGGTGGGGAAAAAATGCAATAAATGCAACAAAGAGTCCAAACATGCATGGAATAGACACAATCGTGCAGTTCAGCTAATGCGATAATTCTACATGAGCAAAGCTAACAATGCATAAAAAGTGCAGTAGCATCTTCTTAGTAAATATGTCCTGGATCAGTAATGCCCAACCTTTTTTGGCCATAGAAATTTGCAACATGCGTGTCACGGGCCACTTCAAAGTCGCGACTGTTAAAGTAACAGCTGCGACAATTTTCCATAGTAAAGTCAAAACTGCGACAATATTCTCATTATAAAGACGTGACTGTGACAGTAACAGTCTATTGCAACTGTCTTTAGCTGGCAAATTCACACTTATACGCAACATTTCAGAATTCAGGCTGCGGGCCGGATAGCATCGTATGTATGAAGTTATTTTGAAAAGACTGAATACTGTTGTGCTACTATAACCTGATATTTTTTTCAGTGCGCCTGATGATATTTTAAATGAGTTCTCTGCTCCCCTCCTCTTTGAACTCTCCTGGGTTCAGAAAATGGCAGTTTTTGTATCCACATGGCAGAATTAAACTATTAGCTCTGAAACAGCACAAAAAAGGTTGCTATGTTTGTCACACGCTGCAAACAGCATCACCTCTCTAAGTAATCTCATAAAGCTCTCCAGACACCCGTAGCTACCTCCTTTATACAATTCACTCTAAAGACATTACCCCTCCTTACACTTAATATCAGCAGAGTGCACGACAAAGCTTTAGAAGAATTAGAGGGTAGGAAAGCGTGCAACTGAATTTAGGAACAGGAAGTAATGAAAGTTAGGGTGCACTGCAGCGGTTATAAAGAAGGGCAGAGTCTACAGCTGAAAGCCAGGAATAAATAAGAACAGGGTGTCATCTATTGATAATACACAAAGCAACACATCTTGAGGCACAGGTAGGTTTACAATATGTCAACAATGACAATATTAGAAGGAGCTGCAGTATCAAGTGCTGGATTACTAACATGGGAGACGTCTGGGAGGGGAAGGTACTGAGACCTGCCTGCAGATTCAGGAGATTTATGGCTAAATAATAGTATGTACAATCAATTTATTGGCTCATTTCAGTTTGAATGCATTTGGTACAGTTTTTCTTTTTAAAATGCTGCATATTTTTACTATTTATTTTCAGAATAAAGTACATAGACAGATGGAATGCGAAGAGAGGAGAGATAGGTGATATGACTAAAAAAAAAAAACATTTACATTTATAAAGGGAATTAAAAGAGTTAATAAATAAAGAATTTTCCAAAAGCAGAAAACATTGAGGGGGGTTATTCACTAAAGTGCGAATTCGACTGTCGAATTCGCAAACAGCGAATTCCCATAGCAAATCCGCGACAATTTCCCCATTGTAAAGTAGCGACAATATTTTATTGTTAAGATTGCGACAATTTTCCCATAATAAAGTTGCGACTGCGACAATATTCTCATTATAAAGATGCAACTGCGACAGTAGCAGATTATTGTGACTGTCTTTATCTGGTGAATTCGCACCTACACGCAGCAATTCAGACTTTAGTGAATAACCCCCTTAGTGAGGGGAGATGGGGCGGAGTTATGTGGAGGAAGAAATTAACATAGAGAAGTGCTTCTTTACAGAGGGGCTCTTTGACACAAGTAACAGCTTTCCAGCAGAGGTGGCAGAGACAAGTACAGTGAGATAATTCAAACATACAAGGGTTAGATACAAGGATATTTTTTAAAATCTAGAAAAAAGTAATTCCATTCAGCAGACCAACAGACTAGATAAACCAACTGTTTTATTCTACTATCAAATTATTTAATGGCTAATCTATTATATTCTGTGAATATAACTGTGTATGCCAAGCCATGCCCAACACTTGGTACTTAGAGGCTTTGAACACCAAGCTTACAATGGTAACAAACCTCCGGCACTCCAAATGAAGTAAAAAATCTTTTCCTTTATTGAGCCAACATTAAAAACAGAATCTTTAAAAGCAGAGATAGCACCAAGCTGTCACAGGCTGTCCAAGGCTGGCATTGGTTATAGAGCCATTCTGCAATTGGTTGGTGCAGTTTGCACATTGTAAACATAAGTTCTGTAAGTGCCAGGCTGGTGCACCAGTGTATGAGTAGAATATAGGCCACTCCAAACACCAAAATGTTATCTGTACCACATTGGAAATAATTCCCTTGGTTTCCATTTTATCTTGTGTTATTACCAAAGTGAAGACTGATGTCAGTAGGGTGTCTGAAATGTGGGTTTGGATATCAGCTTTGCAGCTGTTGAGGGATGTTATAGGGCAAAAGGGATAATGAATAATTAATCATGTGAATGATTCAACAATGGAGATCATCATATGTGGTTTAAGTTAGAGAATGTTGTTGGCAGGAATTGTATACAATCAAAAAATGTATGGCTTGCAACAAGCAAGATGTGTCATAAATGAGGGGTACAGAGGGACGGATGAATCAGATAATGTTTTTAAATATATTAAATAATTGGTGGTATCCTGTTTTAAATGTTGAATCACATTGGTGATTTTTCATCGTGGATTCGTGGTCATTAAGGGACGTTGAGGTAGTTTCTTTCTTCAACATTGCATGTCATTAACAGTTTTCTGAGTAATCCAGTACCTTTGCTGGACATATAATCAGTCCTAATTTTATCTTTGTTAGTAGTTTTTTCTTCAGTATTGTAGATAGTTTATACAACTATGCTATAAATATCTATACAGCAGAATGCTGAGGAGTTTGATTTTCAGATTGTTTAAAGACTCACTCATACTTTTTTAAAGTACACATTTCTGATGATCATTCTCATTTTATAAAATGTTAACTATACAGTCTAAGAAGTGCCACAAGCTAGCTCGCCTGTAGCACTGAGTACTGCTTCATCCACTGATCTGACAGTGCTCTGTGCTAGGCAAGGGTCCACATCAGGAGTGCTTCTGCTGTGTACAGCGCAGGGGAAAATAAGTAAATTTGGGCATTCAGTGTGAGCTTGCTGGATATGTTGGTCTGGATTGCTAGCTCTCCTGCTTTACATAATTCTGACTTTCTCAGCTATTGCTGCTCTGTTCTTGAGTGTCTTGTAAAGGAAAAATGTACCAATTTACTTATGAATGTTGAATTTTGGCTGTGACAATGTGAGTGATTCACCCGCAGTCACCAGCGGAGGGTGAATCCAAGGGCTAGATCTGGGAGTTTCTTTGCCGCAGATGCCATACCCCCTTGTAAGGCTTAAGGTTAAAGACCAGGGTCTCCTTAGACTTAGCATCTTTGTGTGAACCTAAACTCCACTGTGGTACAGAGAATCTGCCATCTTGCCTTTGAAAAGAAGATCATGCAAATAATCATTAGAAAAGAGATCTGTTGTATATTTGAGTGGGAATGTTTAAAAAATCTTGAATATTATTCCTCTGGGTTATATGACGTTTAAAGGTATGTTATCTAGCTATAAAGACTACATCTGGTTATTTCTACTTTTGACCTTTAATCACTCTAAAAGAAGAAAAGGATATATCTGCAATTCAGAAGTATTGCAATGGGGTTTTGTCAATGGTCATAGCATGAATTACATGAAACAAAACTTTAACTTTTAGAATGGAAAAGTTAAATTGTTGTAGCAAGACAACAATCAAAACTGGGCGGCAATAGTCAAATAGTCCAAGGGTCAGAGGTCTACTGTCTACACAATAAGGACACAATTGTTGGAAATAGGACAGGTAAGAGGTACAGGGTAATGAAACAGGGACATGGCTCAGAAAGAGTTACATCGCTATGAATCAATACCACAAAGTGCAAGCAGTGCAGTCCACAAATTTAGAGCTTGTAATGTAAGGAAACTACTGTGTGATGCAGCTGAGTATTATTTAAAGGGGAACTATAGTCAAATTACCTATTTACATATGTAGTACTGTACCTTAGTGAGAAGCGTTTCTCCCCAGCATTTGTTTCATGTGACACAGAATGATTGAGTAGGCAGCACTGATAAACTCCTGCACCAGGAAATGTGTGTGTGTGAAACGTATTGGCCAGTTACTGCCCAACATACTACTTAGCACAGCTTTCTCTCTGTAATCTCCTGCATTCCAACTTAATTTATGAGGCCAAAAGGTCAGCACACTGCTTAACCAATAGCAGTCAGGATGATTTTTCTTCTCATGTTGCTTGACTTGCAGAACAGATAGAGGAGGGGGAGCGGGGGGAGGAAAATGTCAGCTCTCATGAAAACTAATTAAGGAAAGCAAACTGCAAGTATTTCTTCCCTAAACATTTTTTAACTATTTGTGTCAGCAAATGACAGTATAAAGGAGTTTTGTATATATGTGTGCAGTAATATCAGCAATATGCTGCCCCTTTAAAGCCAAAGAGTGAACTGATAGATGTCTGAAAAGCTAAAGCATACAATCATATTTCCGTTTGCAGAGGCAAGAAAACAGGCAGATGGGTTGCAGTAAGTTATTGGAGAAGTTCTTATGATTGGGGCTTAACAGGGAACCTATTCATAATGTGGAGAAAGGTGCAAAGTTGGATAACCTTTGCCACTACACTGCTTGTAAGCAATCGTAGTTTTATTAGTCTGCAAGATTAAAGGCTATATTTTTGAACTCTGTGTTATGCTCAAAAAAGCTTGGTTTATGGATTGGAATTGAATTATTTTCCTGGCATACAATTATGGATCACACTCTTGGTAATGAGAAATGAAGATACAAAATGGAAAATAATTTTAAAACATGGAACTTTACTTCTTAAGAAAAGTAAATTCAACAAAGAAGCCAGAATGTGTAGGGATGGGGTGGTGGAAATAGTAGCTTGACCTTAATGTACAAATAAGAAATATATCCTCCGAGTTTCGTAGACAGGTCTGGTTAGCTTGGGAATAAGACTCTGAAATCATTGTCAGAAGAATAGAACTACAAATGTAGCTGCGCCTCAAACATATGGAAGGAGAGAAGAAAAAAAGGGGGAAATATAATATAAATAGATGGTGTTGGTGCCAGATGTGACAAATAGGTGTCTTGAAGGCTTATAGGCACAAATGGTAAAATGAGGTTCAAGCTGATGATGAATGATGAAAATGAAGCCTCATTATGGAGACTGCTACAGTATAATGTATATATTATTGCAGTAAAAAAGAGGCCATGTGCTCACATAAATAAAATGTATATAACTGAGAAAGCAAAACACGGAGTTGAAAGCTCTATATTACCCAGTATGAAAGTCAGCTGAATAAATGGGATGTCATCAATGGTTCCATCTGTCAGGCTACATCACCATCTGCACCAGTGCACACCTGCTTTTGGTCTGTTGGCAAAGCCAATCTAACAATGACTGAATTGACGTGTATGGGGGTAAATGACACAATACCTATTTTCTGGAATGAGCAACCCTACATCAGTACTACAATGGTGCGTTTTTCTTGTGCATGATCATATATACATCAATGTGTTAAATGAGGAGCACACGCTGCGTCAATCACAAGTGGTTTTGCCTGCTTACATATTGTATAACAATGATTACCGCAGAGTCAAATTACAATTCCCTTTTTATTAAATATATAGCGTATTTACAATGAGTCAAGTTTCCATTCTGATTGTTACATGAATATGAATGCTCACACAAAGGCAAAAATGATACATTGCATTTGCACCTGAATACAATTTCCCTGAAAAAAATATTCTTAATGTTGTTTGATCATCATCAAGTCTGCAACTGCTTTCTTTATAATCATTTTACATTCATTATTACAACTGGCACCATCGTAAGCATAAAATGGGTTCTGTTTAGGATATGTAAATGCCTTTACAGCTTAGCTACATCTTACACTATTCTTCCATTATTTAATAGAAAGAACCCTAAATATATATTCACATAATGAGGAGACAGGAAAATTGATGCAATGCATGTGTGACTGTTCATCATCTATCCTTAAGAGGCTTAGATTTCATTATCGTATAGGCTCTCACAATGTTTTCTATGGTTCTTGCATTAACATATTCACACTATATGATACGTTTGCAAACATCTCACTGAGATGCAGCTTTTATTGCAGGTTCGTTATTTCTTGACTAGCGTCTGTCAGCCGCATCTCTAAGGAATTGCATGGAAAACCGAGGTGATTATGATGTGACTAGTTGTATGCAATTTTACATCATTTCAATTTTTTTTTTTTCCTAAAATTGCATCTGACTCATTCATTGGAGTCATGTTTTTTTACACAACTGGAATCAAACACTTGTAGCTAGAGAACTGCAGTCAGACAGAGGCTTTATACAATGTTCTGAATGTAGATTAAGTGATAGTATCTTAGTGGATACCACAGAATAAAATAACCAATCATCTACAATTTCACTGGTCCGTTGCTGTTAGAAGAATAAATACAAATATCTGACTGGTTGCTATGGGTTACTTGACACATGCTACCTCCTTATTTATTATCTCCTCATTCTCTCTGTAGCTCTTTGATTTGTATTCAACAATGGCTGCCTGTAACTGATTGCTGTCTTCCTTTACATTTTGATTTTGTATTTGCACTTTTTTACAGAACTACTTGTATAATATATATATTTAGTATCATTAGTTAAGCATCCAGTCTTAGCATTGAGATGTATGCCTTTATAACAGTGAGGGTTATGGGAAAACGGGGTGATCATGAAAAAAATAAATCTGCTTTGTTAGGGAGGCTTACTGGATTTTCAAGCTGGGGTGTGTTTTTCTTTAAGGTTTAAATAAGCATAAATACGCATAAGAATTTTGTGATTTAAGTAGGTGTATGTACATTTATATATATTTTGAAGTAATAGTATGATAAATAAAAAAAAACAACACTGTATGATTTTGCATATTGGTAGGCAATATAATGCCTTTAACGTGATCTACTTTTTCAACTTGTTTTAGAAAGGTTTTTAGACCCAATGTCTTCTTTTGGCATTATTTTCACTTGAAATATGAATAAAATAAAAATTGTCCATTAATATATGTACAAATGCAAGTTCACTGTTTTATTTACACTTATTTTAAGGAGCACTGTTGCTTTAAGTGATGTGATGTAATAGATCCTTATTATGTCATAGGGATGTAGGTATATAAGGAGTAAGATTTGAATCACTGATTACCTTGATAAAGGCTCTAATAGGGGCCAAAATGTTGGTGTGATTGAGCTATAATAAAGTTGTTCACAACTCTTCTCACTTTTTATTATATTCATGGTGCCACAGGTGGACCAAAATGTTGATATTTTTCAAACATTGGTTAAAATATGTCCATGGGGAAAATATATACATTTATATAATTAGTCATTTTGATATAAATAATCATCGCAATCCTCCCATTTGCTCTGTTTTCAATGCGGTTCCCATTGTATATATATATACACATACATGCAGAGTTTGGGTATACATATACAGTATATGTATATAGCTGTATTTGAAGTGTGCACTCTCTGTTCTGTCAAATTATCAAATCTTTGCTAAAACTATTATGAAAGAATGCTAAGTGTGCTTCAGTTGGCTTTTTATTGTACTACAACGTCTATGAGTATCTATATATGTCCTAATGCCCTATATCCTCTCGGTTTTGCCTGCACTCTTTGCCTTTGTCTCTACTCTCTGTCATGTTAATACATATATGTTTACTCCATTCTGTTACATGTTACTTCTCCTCACCATTTCCTTATTTTCTGTCTCCTTAAAAACCAATCAATAACACCTCCCATCTGCCATTCTCTCTTCCCTACCCCCAGTCATTGTTAGTTCCTGCTCACCCCCTCTCTTACTAAACATTACTTTCACTGACATTTACTTTACCATCTGGCAGGTTTCCTTTTAGTTGTGTTTCTAATTCTTCATAATACATTCATAATCCTTCTTACCTTCTGTTACTGTCCTGATCTCCAATCTACCTAGTGCCACTGTCTCCGATGGCTTTTAGGTGGGTGCATTTTTTTAAAAAATTCTGCACCCATAGCAAGTATCACTTGTCACTGTCACTGTTTTATGTCCCTTTGTTGGTCAGTTGCTTATAAATACATTATATTATTACCAGTTACAGAAATCACCACCATTTAGCAACCATATATTCTGTTTCCTTAATAAGTCAGAGACTGGGTCTAGTGAGGCAAAAGCTTGATCTCCATGCAGAGTTAGAAAAGTCACCTCCCTTCTCATAAGAATGGGATAGTTCAAGCATTGGTGGTAGAGGGAGAACCTTAGAGCAATGCCACCTGGGTAAAAGTAGCAGCAACAATAAGTGGAGGGGTGATTCTGGGCTACAAAGGGTTTTGAACACCACAGCTTTCTCAGGGAAAAAGAAGCTGCAATCAAAGTGTCCTATCTCTGCATAACCTTAAAAAACAAGAACTGCAACAGCAGGTTCAGTCAGAGAACAACCAGGGGAAATAAGAAACAATAGGTCGAACACTCTTCCAACAAAAAAAAACAAAACCAAGAGGTGTTAACCAGGTGGTATCCAGCCAGCATGTGGCCACTAGGAACATTTGTAAACAGTTTTATGATAAAATAAGTGGAGTTTTCCAGGAAAGAGTGAAAGGACAGTCCTAATACATTCTGAGAAGGAATATGGACTAACTGCACTGCAGTTAATCAAACAGCTTGTCTTTCTTTAATTTGAAAGGGACATTGAATCACTTTGTTCATTATATGTAACTATTAAATGTGAAACAGATCACGACCTCTAACAAAGTACCCGCAATGACGTACAGCAGAATTTTACTGACTTTATAACTTAGGTCATTTTCTTCCATACTATTATCCCTTTACGGGGCAAAACAATAAGTGACGTTAACTCAAAAACAATTCTCAAAAAGCACCCTAAAGCACAGCGCTAACCACTACCACCAACGCAATGTAAAATTGCACAATTTTATCAACACACTTAGAAATTTAGCGTGGCTAAAAGTTTGCCCTTATACAATGTAACAAATGGTAAAACTGGGTGTCAATAAACCAAACGCAAAATGTTCAGCTATTTTTAGAGAACCAGACATGACATTTTCACTTCCTTTTCCATGTGCTTTTTTCTTGGTTATCCCACCATCTCTTTATGATTTCATAATCCAAGCTCCTCCTTCTCCTTTTTATCTGTGGATTTTTATTTTCGCTATAATCTTTAGCTGATTGCCCTGTTTCCTCTTTATCTCTTTTTTGCTGTCTTCTTCTATCACATTTGTTCTTCCTTTCTGCATGTATATATGGAAATGTATTTATAAAGCCCCACAAAAGCACAGAGTGCTATGCAGAGATAGCAAACACATGAAGGCAGATTTGCATAGCAGAGGAGAAACAAACATTACACTATAAACTAAGCGATATGTCTATCATCCATAAGTAAGTACTGGCAAAGCGGGCCATCACCCGAAGACTTTGAACACTAACCTTGAGATAATGGCGCACACAGATATTACTTAATGATAATCGGAAACCTGAGCATGGAGAGGAAATTGCATACTTAATACAGGGGCACACTTGCTGCCTGTTAAAATATACTTTGACTGCTGAATAAAAGCAAAGGAATCTTCTTTTGAACTCAGACAGTTTTATTTGAAATGAAAAATCTAGGCTGGGGTCACTTATTACCAGTGTGTTTACTGGAATGCTGCATGCGGAACATTTTGGCGAGAGGGTTATTAGAGAGTTCTTACAGTCAGTCCAGAGTGTTTACTTTATATGAACCTGTCAGTGTCCAAGGGTCCAAATGCTGTAATCACAACATTTCAATGAACAGTAAAAGTCCATCATTGTTAGTATCTTGTATGCTCTATAATAAATTGCTGTTGTTCCATTAAACTAATCCAAAAATATATTTTTTTTAGCATTCACCACATTAAGAAATGGCCCCCAACAGAGGGTAGCAGGATTTATAACCTCATTTGACCCTAGTCTTAAACTAAAACTTAAGAGAGATCTCAAGCATAGCCCTCACAAGAGCTTCAAAGTAAAATCTTATTATCTACCCCCATGGGGGTACCATGGGGGCAATGGCAATCCTGGAGTCTTATAAATAGGGAAGTTCAGGTATTTCATAGACTGTGAAGCCTGGTACGTATAGGATACTGTTGTCCACATCTTGAATTGGCATTGTGAAAGTGCTAAATTATTATGACAAGCATGAATGATCATAATAGTGCTTGTGTGCATGCCTGCAGTCCAGAAACATTAAGATTTTGAGGGAAGTGGGAAGATTCAGGGGGTTATTCACTAAAGTCCGAATTGTTCCATATAGGTGCGAATTCGCCAGAAAAAGACAGTCGCAATAGGCTGCTACTGTCGCAGTCACCTCTTTATAATGAGAATATTGTCACAGTTGCGACTTTATTATTGGAAAATTGTCGCAATCTTAACTTTAAAAAATTGCAGCGACTTTACAATGGGGAAATTGTTGCTGATTTGCTATGGGAATCTGCTGTTTGAGAATTCAACAGTCGAATTCACAACTTAGTGAATAACTCCCTGAATTTCTTCATTCATCAGGGTCCCAAATCAGCAGTACACTAATGGTATTAGACACCTGCTCTAAAGTAAAAGAGCCCTGTATTTAGTTCACCTTCAACAGTCCCTTGCATCAACCCTGACATCTACAAATATTATTTTACTAGAGCATAGAACTTTAATACACCTGTAGGTGACATTTTCTAATTCTGAAAATTGTACTGGAAGGTGATAAGTGTACCAGTGTATTTGTTTTAATGATTATGCAGGTAACCAGGCACAATTCAATGACAATGTTGGGTATGATATGATCTAGCCAATTAACATGTAGAAGGTTATACTGCTTGAACATATGCTGCTAAAATTTAGCAGACACATAGTTAACTAAAATTACTGCAAAAGAAATGCAATGAATGCTATTTCTTGCTGTTCCTTCCAGGAACTCAGCTAGGCTTTGGTTTGGTGGAATTTTTCTTTATGGACAATGAGATTTTGCCTTAGAATTTGTCATGTGTCTTTATAATGAAGATGTTTTAATTGGAATCAAGCTGCTAGAAGCTTTGCTGATCATTAACCCATTAACTTTGTTTTTAAATATGCACATAAGAACGGCTGCCATTTTGGTCATGCAGTTACATCTATTTCCACTGAGCAGATTGAGTACCAGGATGTCCAATACTTTCTTTCTGTCATTTTCTGCCTCAGTTATTAATTTCCAGTCCTCTGGACCACTAACCAATTTCAGGTTTCTATACACCTTTAGATTGGTATCTGGGATAGTGAATAAATATAAATAGGATTTATCAATATTTGCAGAATATCTGGGGGTTTGTTTTGAGCCAGTTGCTTACTTGTGCCAGTATAAGCATGGAGATCCCACCCCCAGTAAAGATGTGGCAGCTGGCCACATGCTGATAAGTTCTGCCACTAGGTAGTATGAAGTATAGTGGCTTCAAATAATGGTGTCTAGAACTGAAAAAATATCAAGAGACAAACTTATAACAAAACGTTAATTGTTATATACAAACCCGTTTGTAGATGCATGATTTTTTTTGTGCATATTCAGCAAAGATTGTTACTTTCAAAGGAGGTGCTACATGCAGGTGCTGGGACTGCAAAGGGAAGCAGTGGGTCCCCTATTAATATGTCACTGTACCCATTATATCATTTTCACATTACTATTATTATTATGACAGCATTTTCACTGTGCATCATTACACTGAACTCCTATAAATATAATCATTTCTATGACCTAATTTAAGAGTAAAAATGAGCTTGCATTTTTCCTAGCGTGTTCGTCCAAGCCAACAGTTGAGTCTGCTGTAAACTGTAGTTTCAAAATCTGCCAATTGGAGATTTCTAATCAATGGTAATAAGTCTTGTTGAATCAAATCTCTGTATTGATTTCTTCTTGATTTGTCTTACAAAGAGCCCCTGGCTATTAAATTGGAGATGCCAGTGGCAATATAGTCGCACACACTGATGAAAAATGCCACATTCTCTCTAATGCATTCTTTCTTTTATAAGAAGCTAGTTATTAGTCTGACCTTTTATTAATTGTGGGTCAAATTTTCCTGGGCAGATAAATACAAGACTACACTAATAAGCACAAAGAACTGAATACAGAGCAAATAATTGGTGTTTTATCTCCAATTGTGATGTCATAATCTTTCTTCTTGACCATCCTACCTCTCTCTTTTCATTTTGCTCTCTTTCCCCTACATTTTAGGACGCTGTGTTACAGCCTTTTCATTCTGTTCTTCTGCCATGATTTGTGGAAAGATACTGCATAACATACCTGTGCTGATTCATCTTTAAGGTTTCATTTAATATGTATTCTTTTCTTTCATTAACTGCTCTTACTGTTCGTTGGTGCTGCCCCTTCTTCTCTGTACTTTCTGTCCTTATTCCCTTACTGCAATCAAGAAAAAAATAAGTTTGATTCTTTTCTTCCTCACACAGGACTTCTTGTGCTGATATTTTAATAACTACATCTATATTTTTCTCTATCTCTTCCAGCTAGTAATTACCATGAAGAGTTTTAATTTAATTCACAGTGCTATTTTCTTATTGAATTGTTTTTATAGTGACGTAACTCTGGCCACTCCAAGCCCCAGCGAGACCCTTGTGAGATTAGCAGGCAAGGTTTTCAAGATGTCCTATCTCATATAATGCGTCTCAAAGAGTATAAGGCTGGCCTCGCTCCGCAAGTCGAATTCATTGTATACCTCAAGCAATTAAACTCCATTTCACACTTGGACGTTCTGTGTTTATTTGCATCTGAAAGTTTGAAATCTAAAGCTTTCCACTTAATGGGGACGTGGTTGTCAAGGACACGGTCAGATTGTATCTAAGGCAATTTTACTATGGATCTAATGGCCACAGGATGGGGAGTAGTGAGGCAGTGGATAAAACTCTCATGGAATGCAGAAGAATTAAACTGAGAAAAATGTTCATTGACAAGTAAAGAAGAAGATTTCATTGATGTTATTTATGTAGAGCTATAGAAGATCTCAAAAATACAGCTACAAATACAGATAACAAAATAGTTAATTCTGCTCACAGAATGAAAAAAAAAAGACAAACCACTTTGCATTGTTTGACATGTTCCAGCTTTATATGGTCTATAAGATGTGTCACTGGTGTTAGCATACCGAGGGTACAGAATTAAATTCATCACATTAGTCAATATCAGTAACATTTTCTTTTTGTGAGCTTAAGTGACTCCAGTAAATTTGATTGCTTCTAAATTGATGATACTAAAATAAGGAAAATTATTTTAAAGCTGCACCTTTCAATATGTAAAAATGGGTAGTCTTCAGCATGGTTTATAGATACATTTTATAAGGGAGCCAGCCAAGGTAAGCTCCAGCCAGCCCAAAAGGAATCCAATAAAAAACAAAATCCCAGAATGCTCACCGTGTTTCTTCGAGGGAGTAACTCCATTTTTATTGCAGATTAGAAAACTGACATTTCAGGGTGGCAGATGCCTTCCATCATCACATGTAACAGAATAGAAATGTACCATGAGATATGTGTGTGTGTGTGTGTGTGTGTGTGTGTGTGTGTGTGTATATATATATATATTTATATACATACATACCCATTCATCATTTCCACCCCAAGGCAAGTAAACACCGTGTTAGAGTGCAAACATAAAAAATCAGGTTGCTACATTGCTAGCTTTTGCTATATTCCTAAAAATATTATGTGTAATCAAAGTCGAAAAGGTTTTTTAAAGATCTATTGCTGGAGGAACAGTCTTTATTTTATTATGTCGGTATTGCCTATTTAAAAATACTCTTTTCGTCAGGTAAGAAATAACTTTTTTATGCATTTTTTTAAATCAAAAAGTTATTTTCGATCTTTAAAAATCAGAGAAATGCTTGATAAATAACCCCTATGTGTAGTGTAAAAAGGCCATAATATATATATATATATATATATATATATATACACACAGTGAGGGAAAAAGTATTTAGTCAGTCACCAATAGTGCAAGTTCCACCACTTAAAAAGATGAGA
>WMED01013040.1:0-14579 GCA_019650415.1 Pipa parva
GGATATAGAATTCCAGATGTGGGGGGCAGAGAGAGAAATGGGTTTAAGAAGAGAAAGGGCAGTATTGGTGTGTGGCACGCAAATCTGGTTGTTTTGGGAGGAGCGAAGTTGACATTGAGGAATGTACGGGCATACGAATGAGGAAATGTAAGGGAGGGGCAATGGAGTAAAGTGCCTTAAATGTCATAAGGAGAACTTTGTAAATTAATCGCTTGCTTATGGGGAGCCAAGGAGCAGAGAGAGAGATTGGGAGACAAGCTGTCCCTTCTGGGGGAGAGAGGGAGAGAATTCTGGCAGCAGAATTTAGAATAGACTGGGATGGGGAAAGGTGGGAAGCTGGAAGGCCAGATAGAAGAACACTGCAGTAGTCCAAGCAGGATAGGACGAGTGCATGAGAGTGTTAGCAATGGCATGAGAGAGAAAGGGGCAGATCTGAGAGATGTGTTTAGAGAAGGAAAGAGCAGAGTCAAAAGTCACTCCATGATAATATATAGAGGTTATAGGGTCGATGATGGCACCATAAACTGGAAGGTTAAAGGTAGGAATAGGTCCAGGTTTGGGTAGAAAAATAATCAATTCCCTTTTACTGAGATTTAATTTGAGCTGGCGCTTAGCCATCCACAAGGAGATTGCCAGGAGACAGTTAGAGAATTGAGTCTGTATTTGGGGTGTTTAGCACAGGAGCGGATAAGTAAATTTGGGTATCATCTGCATATAAGTGATACTGAACACCAAATAATTTTGGTGAAATTGAAGACCACTATGATACAGTGCATAGTGCAGAGGAGATATACAGCAAGTAACAACATCCATCATTAGTCTCCTGTCTAGTTTGGAAAGTTCGGCTTGTCTGAAGACATGTTTTGATGATAAATATTATCGTATGCATTGAACTACCCAAAAAGATAATTCTCCAAAAAGATGTAGGCAACTGAGGATGCTGTAATCTTGTTTACCTCCAAACCAGTGGTTCTCAACCGGGGTTCTATCGAACCCTAGGGGTTTGGTGAGTCGGTCTCAGGGATTCGGTGGAGCCTCCGCCACAGAGGTCAAGGGATTTATCACTAAAGAAGGGTTTGGTGAATGTGCATATGAAACTGGTGGGTTCGGTACCTCAAACATGGTTAAGAACCACTGCTCCAAACAATGATTACTCATTAAGTCTACAGAACATTACACACTTACGCATTAATGGCCCAGAAATGAATTCACTACAATGCCGAGATTCTTTAGATATGTATACTGTATGTTTTTTCATTTTTCCTTTTTAAAGGTCACACATCAACTGGGTCAGATTTAGAGAAAGAAAACAGGTCTAGCGACGCTTCTTAACGTTTGCCTGAAACAATTTAAAATTGACGCATTCCTGGATCTCTAATATCAAATATAGACAAGATAGTCAACCTAGTTTCTCTTTCTCAGTCTGGGAAATATACTGCAAAAACCTGGCACAACTGATCATGTAACTGCACAGCTAAGTTTACACTATATTGACTCCAAAAGCGTCTAACTTATTATAAACTTTGTTATCACTCTTTTGCAGACTTTTCCATCTGTTGCGATGACCCTACAGATAGTAACAGCTGGGAACAACACATCTCTGATCCAGCCAGGATTTTCTTTACTTCATTTTGGCAAGCATGTATTCTTTTTTGGACAGAAAGGTTGGCCTAAACGTTCCTGTCCAACTGGAGTTTTTCATCTTGACTTGAAAAATAATGAGTTCAAGCTTCGACCCACTGCATTCACCAATAAGTCCTGTTACCTTCCTCCACTGAGACACCCTGCCATATGTAGTTTTGAAGATAGTCCAGGTAGTGGGAGCACAAAATACCTCATCCATGGAGGGAAGACCCCAAATAATGAAATATCTCATAAATTATACATAATGTCCATGGTATCACAAGTCAACAAGAAAGTTTTGCTCTGTTGTTCAGAAAAAGATCTTGTAGGGGACATTCCAGAAGCTAGATATGGTCACTCCATGAATGTGGTTCACAGTAGGGGCAAGTCTGCAGTTGTGATGCTTGGTGGAAGGTCCTATGTGCCGTTAAATAAAAGGACCACTGAAAAATGGAACAGTGTTATTGACTGTGAACCAATGGTCTACCTAATTGACCTCCGTTTTGGTTGTTCGACCACTTTTAATCTCAAGGAGCTTCAGGATGGGTTTTCATTCCATGTTTCTTTATCAAGAAATGACACAGTCTATATTTTGGGTGGTCACTCAATTGAGAATAATTTTAGGTCCCCAAATATGTATAAAATAAAAGTGGATCTTCCACTTGGAAGCCCAGCTGTATCTTGCACCATCATACAAGGCAACATGCCTTTCTCTAGTGCTATTGTTACACAGACCAGTCCTGATGAGTTTGTGATTGTGGGTGGATATCAGTCAGACAGCCAGAAAAGGCTAATATGCAATGGTGTATTCTTAGATGATGATACCATTGATATTCAAGAGATAGAAATCCCAGACTGGACAGGGGAAATTAAACAGAGCAAAACATGGTTTGGGGCAGATATGGGAAATGGAGGTGTATTATTTGGCATCCCAGCAGACAACAAACACCAAAACCCAGACTGCAATTTTTTCTTTTATATATTGAATCTTGGAAGCGAGGAGTCAGTGCTGCAGTCATGTAGTCAGGGATCAACAGAGGAGCAGGAAGATTCTATGCCTCTTGAAGATTCTGAAGAGCTTATATTCAACATGGATGGAAATTTTTTTGATGAGGATGCATATAACGAAGATGATGAAGAAGATGAGTCAGAAACTGGATATTGGATCAAGTGTTGTTCTGACTGTAATATGGATCTTAACACATGGGTACCTTTTTACTCCACAGAACTCAACAAGCCAGCTATGATCTATTGCTCCAAAGATGATGGTCATTGGGTGCACGCACAGTGCATGGACCTGTCAGAGAGCATGCTAATACAGTTGTCTCAAAACAACATCAAATATTTCTGTAATGACCATGTTACAATAGCAAGGGGGCTGGAAACCCCTAAGAAAACACCCTCCATGAAAAAGCCTTCAATGAAACCAATAGGTAGAAAACCAAAAATAAACAGACTGTCAGCAGTCAAAAAATCTTTTCTGAGGCGACTTTTTGAGTGAGGACCTTGATTATCACTTTCATTTTTGTCTGTTCTTTTCTTCTGAGAAACATCTAATAAGTTGTTTTTTTTCTGTTCTGAGATTACACATCTACCTCTAAAACAATTTAATGCACAACTGTGGTCACATTGCATTTTGGTGGTGAAACTGGCATCACAATGCGTTAGTAACTAAGACAGTCTGTGGCCCAATGCTTACGATGGTTGACTGTGGTGAAACAGCTGGGTTTGTTTATTTCCAGATGTAGTTTACAGTGTGAAAGAAGGTCAGAGGTGTATGGTTGTGGTAAACTACATCTGGAAAAGGCATTTTGTCACAGTCATCCACTGAAAACAAGGGGCAGCAGTTCTTCTTAAATGAAGGTGGTTTCATCACCACAGTTAAAGTGAATAACACAATCCAAAGCCCACTTTGGCTCTGGCATTTTCCTGCCAGGACGTACCGGGACAGTGACCTCAGTTTAAAGTTCCAGCTTCTCTAAGGTAAAACTAGGGAATTTTGGGGACGTCACGAGTATCATTACTTACTTAATCCTCTTCATCTATGTAGTGATATCCTTCAGTCTGTGCATGATGGATTATTTGCAGGATATGTCATTTTGCAGCTTTGGCAATCAGGACTGATCTTATACATTCTAATTAAAGTTAGTGGAGAAGGGGAAAGGTTTTGTTAAAACAGCAGCTTGCGTCTGAATGAATGAATTAGCGGGTTTTATTGATAATCAGTCCTTTTGCTTTTCAAAATTACGTGAGTCCTTTCATTTTGTATTTCAATAAATGTTTCATTTGTAAGATGTTGTCCTATCATTTATTCATTCACCACAATGCATTGCTGCCACTAAAAACAGTACATGCCTCTAGGCCTCATTCCATAAGAATAACTGCTCTGCTAATCCATATAGCGATATTCCTTTGTCTGAAGTTACTGGTCTAAATATGCCAAAAACCTGTCACCCTCTGGTTCCTATAAACTATAATTACCAAAATCCTCAGAAATTCAGACAAGGTTTTAGATCATAATTGGTAGACATCACCTAGACTCAGGGCCGGTTTTAGCGATGGGCGATGTGGGTCAGGGTGCTGCTGAGGGTGCAATCTATTTGAGGGGCGCTGTTGCCCACATCGTCCATAGCTAAACTCACCTCCTCCAGCGTTCCAGCGATGCACCTCCTCTAAGCGCTTCTCCACAATGAGGTAAGTTGAATGCGATGGCGCTCCTTGACTGCTTCGGGTCTTGTCGGCTGTACTCTCTTTGGATTTGCCAGCTGCCGGCAAGACCCGAAGCATCTAAGGAGCGCCGTCGCATTCAACTTACCTCATTGTGGAGAAGTGCTTAGAGGAGGTGCAATGCTGGAGGAGGTGAGTGGAGGTGCAGGGCTGGAGGGGGGGCGCAGGGCAGGGGGTTGTCGTGGGGTGGGGGTGTGTGGCGGGGAGGTCAAAGAAACGGTTCATCCAGGACGTCAATAGGGTCAGAACTGCCCCTGCCTAGACTAGACAATACCTATACACTTAACAGCATTATTTTCCACCATATTAGACTATCTTTAAAATAATTATTACCCCTTTATAAGTAACTGTTATGCTGCAGTTTATCACGGTAAGTATCGCGAGATTTGTTTCGATCGATACTTAATGAGAGAATATTCTGTTTCTATTGAATATTTCCATGGAAAGGTAGCAATGCTACACTAATGGAAAGCCACGCTACACTAATGGAAAGCCGCGCTACACTAATGGAAAGCCGCGCTACACGAATGGAAAGCCGCGCTACACGAATGGAAAGCCGCGCTACACTAATGGAAAGCTGCGCTACACTAATGGAAAGCCGTGCTACACTAATGGAAAGCCGTGCTACACTAATGAAAAGCCATGCTACACTAATGGAAAGCCATGCTACACTAACGGAAAGTTATGGCTACTCTTTCCATGGATATATTCAATGGAAAAAGTTTCTCTTGGTAAGTATTGACTGAAATTTCACAATACTTGCCGCGAGAAACTTCCAGGTGTTCGCCAGATTATTAAACTCAGAAAAGCGAAAACTCAAGCTTTACCACGTTTAATAAATTTCGCCTTTGTCAAGAGTCTTGATAATCACCCACTGAATGTGGTAAACTGTGCATTATTTATTGCTTGTATGTATACAAGGTATGTCCATCAGCGTAATTACATGTCTCATGACTCCTGTGGTGATATAGCATTGGGGCCCCCGAGACATGTAGCTATACCCCTTCCCGCAATCCTACCTTCTACTGCACCCCACAGATTAAAAGACTGAAAATCTGACTGACTGAGCCAATGTGATTGCTTTGTAGTTACAAACATCTTAACGCAAGACTTATCCTTTCCCAGTTTGAGTCAGAAAAACACAAACATAATCACATATCGAAATCTTTAATGAAAATCCAAAAATGAACATTATACAATGAAAGCAATAGAAAATAATACGATTGTGATTTTAATAAGAAAGAAGTGGAAAAATGCAGATTTAATTGTTACAGAAGCAGCAAGTCCCAAGAACTCTAAAAAAAAAAAAACATATTCCAGTAGACTAATGTTAGTATTCTGGACTTGTACAAATATCCAGTTCCCACTGCTTTTTTTCTGAGGTATTTTATATTTCCTACGCTCATTATATATGATGTGATAGAGGACAGCACTGATCAATAAAAAGTTAATAAACAAGAATAAAGTGGCTTCTGCCGACAAAGATTGTAAACACATGCATGGGGCATATTTTCTAAAGTTGAAAAAAACTCATTTGCGGTTTTCGCCACTTTTTGCAGTTCTCACCCTTTTAATTAGCGTTTTTCTTTTCCCCTCATTTACGCAAATAAAAAAAAAATTGTATCGGTATGGATAAAGTCATTAAAGGTAAATATCGATGCGCTAATACTGCTACAATTAACATTAATGACAATCTGGCCCTTTAATATCGATATCGACAATTATTACGCTGGGGACTTTTTTTACAGACCCATGTCCATAGGGAATAATGGATTCTCACCAACGTCTACTTGGCAAAATGTTTCAGTTAAAAAAAAGTTGGAAAGGGGTTAGTAAATTGCGTAAAATTGGCGAAAACGGTAAAAAAAACAACAAACTTTTTTCAACTTTAGTAAATATGCCCCACATGGTCACAACTTTGCAATGAAGTAGGTCGTTTACTATACAAATAATCTATTACATCAATGTAAAAACCAGCTCCAAACAGTATTTCTTAAATGAGAATTGATCCATAATTTTATGTTTTTATAAGAATGAATGAAAAGAAATTAATTTGTAAAATAAGACCAAAATAAAATAATGAATATAATTGTAATGATTCAAATAAACAAATAATATCAGCACCCCTGCGGCACAATGCGCAAGGCCATATCTATTGCACATGTAAATAAGTATGAGTAAACAAATATTAGTAATAAAAGGATAAATGGGGGTTATTCACTAAGGTGCGAATCCGACTGTCAAATTCTCAAACAGCGGATTCCCATAGTAAATCCGCTATAATTTCCCCATAATAAAGTCACCATAATTTTTAAAGTTAAGATTGCGACAATTTTCCCATAATAAAGTCGCTACTACGACAATATTCTCATTATAAAGATGCGGCTGCGACAGTAGCAGCCTATTGTGACTGTCTTTATCTGGCGAATTCGCACCTATACGCAACAATTTGGACTTTAGTGAATAACCCCTATAATCTTTATGTTTAAATTCAAATGATTAAAGAAAAGCAAAACACCCTGTTTATTATTAATAAAAAGAACCTAACATTTGTAGAAAAACACATTAACTAGATGGTGATTGGTTTCTGAACTAGGGTAAACTTTAACCCTAAAATTATGAATTATAAAATTCATTTTGTATGTAAAAAGTCATTACACGTACGTACATCACATATATCTAAGGAATGAAATATATTTTTGTTTTACAATGTTAAACTGATATAAATCATCCCCATCAATCATACTCATATAAAAATCTAAAACATTTCTAACACATTTATATTTCCAAACGAAAGATATTTTAAAAGAAAAACAAAAGCGCACTAAAAATGTAACAAAAATTTGTAAATTACCTTTCAGGTAACCTGAGATTTGTTTGTAATAGACTGAGGTACTTAATACATTAACATAAAGTCAAAAACATTTTTGGGCGAAATTCAATAAACTCGGAAAAGCACGATTTCGCTTTTCCAAGTTTATTTCCGCAAGATCTTAGAAGTTTCTCGCGGTAAATATCGCTAGATTTTTTTCTATCGATGTTTACAGACCGAAACTTTTCGATCGAGTTTTTCGATGTAAAAGGTAGCCGTACTTTGCATCAGTAGTATGACTAACCTTTACATCGAAAGAAAAACTCGATCGAAAGTTTGTCGGTAAACATCGATAGGAAAAAAAAAAATCTCGCAATATTTACTGCGAGAAGCTTCCAAGTTCTCGCGGGAATAAGCTTGGGAAAAACGAAATCGGGCTTTTCTGAGTTTATTAAATTTCGCCCAAATTTAAGGCTGAGGTAAGTCAAAAATCCAAAAAGTTTCACATCAGAACGATTCAATAAAATACCCGTTCGCGAACTGAGAACTGTAAACCACAAAATGACATATCAGAAAATAAGTGCAAATTAGGAAGAGGTGGCGTCTGTAAATGCATGGCTTTAAATTACTTCAGTGGCGAAATTTAGTAAAATCGTTAAAATGACTGAAATCGCGATATCGAATTTCCCAGCGATTTAATGGAATTCTGCCATTGAAATCAATGGTTCGTTCGAATATCGATATCGATATTACCATATCGATAAACTTCCGATATCGCAATATCGGTAAAAATTGTTCGATATCGCGATTATCAATTTTAATAAATTTCGCCCAAATTATGTGTGTGAAAGTGAATGCTTGTAAACAAAAAATACTATGAACTCTTCAAAGTACAATGTCGCACAAGGTCAGCGCCAGATTTATATATAAAGGGGCTTATAGACACAGAGCGCTTTGTGCCTTAGGCCACACCCACTGACTGCCCATGGTTTAATCACACATTCTCAGCCCATTGCTAGAGAGGTTCATCACTCCATAGGAATATCATAATGCATCAAAATGTTATGTCATTGTATCCAACTATCTAATATAAAAGAGCCCTTTAAAATGCATTAAACTACACCTTTCTGTAGTCAACAATTCAAGAATCTACTGTGATTTGTACCTTAGTAGTAAGTCCTTTTATGGCCTAGTATATAACTTCTACTATTTACCTATATATATATATATATATATATATATATATATATATATATATATATATATATATATATTTTTTTTTTTTTTTTTTTAAATGTAATAGAACTCCCCAAAATGGTACAAAATTGCGCAAGCGTTGCACTTGGTGTAAAGATCCTCTCTACAATCAGCAACTAATGCATCTGAAACCCTGCCTGTTATGCAAAACCCCTCTTAGATGACAGAGATGAAAAAAGGCAGAATAATTGTGTCACAAGGACCTCTTGTCCCTTAAAACTCAAAATGATGGAATTCCTGACACCAGGCTTCACTGCAAGATCACTCTTTACTTCACACTTTATGTGAACAAGTGATTGGACCCAAAGAATAAATGACACCTAAGCAGGCAAATACCACTCAGACATCTGCTGATTCTAAGGATTCCATAGAACATTCTATTCCTACCTCTTGATCTACATCTACAGTGAATCCCTGATTTTTTAGATTGTTATGAGCATTCATAAACTTCTGGAGGTATTTGGACGTGTAAAGCCAATGGTGTTTCAGTACGTCTTCCATTTCATAGACCTTGGACTGCCTGGCATTCATTTTACGGAATCGCCTGAATAGTTTATTACCCGATTCATTGCCTTCACTAGCCCAAGCTCCAATGGAGCCATCACGCTCTATGATCTCTGGTACATGAGCAAGGGTTTTGTGGAAATAATTGGTTATTTTACCTTCATATCTGTACTTAAACTTAGTTGTTAAGAGTTCAGCAAATCGCTGAGAGTGAAAACTATATTGGCAAAGCAGATCCGGACACTCTTTGGCTGGACATGAAGAACGCCATACAGGCTTCATTTTGAGATATAAATCCATGAGTTCTTTGAGTGCTGTTTTCCTCTCTTCGCTATGGACTAGTTCACAGACTGCCTCTACTGTTTCCTTGCTCATGAGTCTCCTGGCAAAATTCCCATTCATCCTCATAATAGGTTTCAAATTCATTCTTTTTCTAAGGTGTTTGTCAAGAGTCGCCTGCCACCTCTTTTTCTCCTCCTTGGTAGCATTCTGTTTTTTATACACCTCTCCTATCTCTAGCTGAAATATTCGGTAAAATTCTGCAGCATTTCCAATGTCACAGTGTAGAGCATCAATGGATGGGAGAGTTTCAATAAAAGGCTTTGCAGAAACACCTTTCACCCTATCACGTAGCTCATCTACAGATTCATGGTAAGGGTTGGTTCTCCATGTTTCATAGCGTTGTAAGTTCTCAGTATGGCTCCTAGTTATTGAGTGAAAGACTAAGTTCTGTGAAGCTTCCAACCTGGTGGCATCACACAATGTACAGATATAAACAGAGCCTGAAGCCTCAAGTCCTTCTACTTCCCGCACAAGCTTCTCGTCATACCCTGTTCCACGGAAAACAAATTTGAAATTTCGAAGAATTCCTCCCATCTCTAGTAACATTTCGCAGGTTTTCATGGCCTCTCTTTCTGCTATCAGAGGACTCAAAATGGCTGTAAGGGTCTCGTGGTCAGATTCATCCGCTAGCATAAGGCAAAGAGGTTTGCAACATAGTTCGGAGTTTGGCTTAGTTTCTTCAAAAATTCTAACAGAACGGCTGTTGTTGAGAACAGTGATGTTCATAATAGTGAATGAGAATCGGACAGCCTTTTCTGGAACAGCTGGGCCACTGCCATGTTTCTCACTCACATCTCCCATTCCATCACAGGATTCTTTAATCACTACTGTAAAAGGGCCATTCGTGTAATCATCAAGTTCTTGTAATTTTAAACCTTCAAGAATATCTTCCTCCATGTCCTTCAAAGCAGAGGCTAAGGCAGCATCATACCTAAACCTCTTAGCAATCGTATCCACTGGATACTCATCCACTGAACGGTGCAGACCAGATAACCCATCTAACATTCCAACATCTGTATTGGTTGAAACATTTTTTAGAGGTGGTTTCCACTCAAATGTATGATACCCAGGCAGGAGGGCCTTCTCTGCATTCCTGAGAGCGTGTAAGGGCTGAAAGATCTGCCTCCCAGTTGTAGCTTTGACAGTCCTATACATTTTATGGTATTGACTGCAACTAAGAAAAGTATTAACACGTATAGCAAGGCAAACAGCTGGATGAAGCCCTGCTCCTCTGCCTTCCATAATGGCCTCTAGTTCATCAGCCTGTCTGTGTTCATTTCTTGCTCTCAGAGCTAAGAGAAAGAGAGTCAAACACACAGATTTGACATCACCTTCTTCCTCTTTGTCGGCAAAGGTTTTAACTTGCATCTTCAGTTCCCTAAGACGATGTTTTTGTGCTCTTCTAGTGAGTGTGAGCAGATGTTGTCTTGGTCTTCCACCCTTGTTAATGTGTGCATAAGCTTCTTTTCCTTTGGTCTCTTTGTGTTTAGAGATGTGATGGGAGTATTTTCCTAGAGGGACCTCCTCACCGCATTCAGCCACTGTGCATTTAAGCATTAAAGAATTCAGGACATTTAGGTAGGATTTCACTGGATCTATTAGATCGGTGGGAAAACACGGATACTTACACGATGGACAAAAGCTTCCCATGATCTTAATGTATTTGAGAATGCAAATTCTGCAGAATAGATGTTTGCATGTTGTTTGAACTGGATCAGACAAAATGTGCTCACAAATTTGGCAAGACATTGACTTCACAAAATCTGCAGGATAGTCAACCACCAGGAGACTGACATCAAGATGAATTTTCTTGCAGTTTTCCTTCATCTGGTTTAAAGTCTTGTTGCTTTTGCAGTTTAATGGGTTGCTTGATGACTTTCTGGCATACTCAGGCCCAATCTTTCTCTTCTTAGACTTGTGGGAATTCATCTGAGGAGCTCCCTTTCTTTTTCCCCAAGGCCTGGAAGAGTGACATAGATTACATTGGTCATGGTGAGGCATCCAATCCACAGCATTGTTATGGGGAAAATAAACTTCGCAGGAATTATGGCTGAATTTCTGTTTCATAATAATCCAGCAGTTATGACAAAACCGAGTGGGGTGGACGGTATCAATATCACCTCTTACGTCAATCTTGAAGACTTTGTAGATGAGTTCAGGCCAGGAGGTTACTTTCTTTTCTCTTTTTCTCAAAATTTCTTGGATTTCACTATCTACAGGTCCATGGACTGGATAGTTTCGGTTTTGTTGACCCATTTTAAAAGATGCTCCACATATACGGCAAAGTTGTTGAATAGTTATAATGTGGGCCTCTTCTCCCATTTTTTTCATATCTGTATTGCTGCTGTCTACCACATTGGTCTCCGCACTTGTTTCTTGTGATTTCAAGTTTGAGAATGATAGTGAGGGAGACCCCGGTCTTAGAACCTCTGAGTTCATTGTGGATGTCTCTTGAGAGCTGCTTTGTAAGGCTTCACTTCCTTCCTGTTCCTCCTCAGATGGTCTCCTTTCCAAGGATTTCACTCTAAACAACTTGAACTTCCATTCTGAGAACTTTGTAAACGGACGGTCCATTTCATTTTGCAGATTTGGCAATGCCACCTCCATTTTTCAATGACCCTAAAATATAAAGAAAGGGAAATTTTAGAAGAATTTTTAGAACAGCAGAAACAAAATTGAAAAAAAAAAAAATATATAGGTTAGGATAAAGTAGTTTTGCTAGTCCAACGATGCAAAAAAATGAGTATTGCAATACTTGGTGATACTTTTTTTTATTGGATTAAGAGTCACTTTAAATAGACGAGCTTTTGAGAGGTCCGTCCTCTCTTTACCAAGTCACAAGCAATACTAAGTTAGGTTAAGAAGATATTATACTTGAAAACTGGTAAAAGTACTGCCTGACTTATAAACTGTATGTATCAAATATTATCAAATCAATAAAAAATATCAAATGTAAAAAAAAGAAGATATTATACTAGGATAAACAGACTGTTAGAGCAGTTGTAAACAACGTACTGTCAACATTTTGTTTTTCCTAATATAATATCTTCTTAACCTAACTTAGTATTTCTTGTAGTAAAGAGAGGACGAACATCTCGAAAGCTTGTCTATTTAAAATGACTGTAAGTCCAATAAAAAAGGTATCACCAAGGATTGCAATACTTATTTATATATAAATACTGTATATACTATTTACAAGACTTTCATATTTTTTCCACATGAAAGTAGATTCTCTAAAAGTGACAATAAACACACATTCTACAAACATTACAGCATCTCTGTTTCCCTTTGCGGGATGGGATTCTAGACCATCTCAGATTCAGAGAAACAAATAAATCAGGTAAGGTTTAAAACCCATTTCCCTAAAAAGTTGACCTGACTACTGATGACATGTAGGGTACTCCCCATTTGGCAATGTAGTCAAACCATAGGCCGCTGTCTTCAGTTAGTGACTTAAGTAGACTTTTTCCCTAACTTTTCCATACTTTGTTTACCGCATTGAAAGTAAGTAAGGTGTTTTGTCACAGTAAACTATGTCTGGAAAAGTCACCAGCCATTAAAAAGAATGATCCGTGGTTTCTTAATGTTTTACTTAGGTAATACACCAAAAGGAGAATTAATCAACAAGGCAATTGTTCACAGAGTTCTAGTAACTCACAGTAACCAATCAGAATGTGTCTTTCAGAATTCTAGTTTCATTACACCAGTGAATGCTAACAGCTGATTGGTTGTTATGGGTTACTAGACCTCTATGTTGATGAATTCCCCTGCAAGTGTATTATCGACCATAGCAAATTTTCAATTTTTAACAAGGCCAAAGAAATGCTCTGGTGGATGCATGTTTAACACAAAGTTACAATACACACATTTAAGCATACACATTCTCCTTACAAATATACGCATGTTTTAATTCTAACCTGTCAACCAAAACCATAATGTACATTATCAGCAAACAAGGAGTGTCAGAGTATGCCAGGAATTATAAATTACCCAGATACCTAATTAACAAGTGCCCACAAAAAATCCTCAGTCAATATTAATGCAAAAGGCATTTACCCATGACAACTGTTAAGCCATTTAAATATAGCAAAGTTTGCCACAATAACTGCAAAATCCTTAATTAAATTTAAAAAAGGACCCAAATGCATCAGGTTTCATAAGTGCATAAATATACCATATCAAAATCATTTAAAGGGATACCATAGTGCTGATATAACTGCACACATACATATAAAACTCCTTTATACTAAGCCAATTGCTGACACAAATAGTTAAAAAACATTTAGAGAAGAAATAATACTTGCCGCTTGTTTTCCTTAATTAGTTTCCCTGAGAGCTGACATTTTCCTCCCCCCATTCCCCCTCCTCTTTCTGTACTGCAAGTCAGGCAACAGGAGAAGAAAAAGCTGCCTGACTGCTATTGGTTAAGCAGTGTGCTGACCTTTTGGCCACATAAATTAAGTTGGAATGCAGGAGATTACAGAGGGAAAGCTGACTTGTGCACATGTGCTAAGTAGTAAGAAAGGTAAAAATGTCCGGGGGAGGGAACCTTTTCATGGAAAACTGGCCAGTACACGTCACACACATGGTGCTGGAGTTTATCATTGCTGCCTACTCAATCATTCTGTGTCACATGAAACAACTAGTGGGGAGAAACACTTCTCACTAAGGTATAATATTGCATATGTACAGATATAATCTGACTATAGTTCCCCTTTAAAAAGAACGCTGCCCATATGGGAGATAAAATTCAAATGCAGGTAAACAAATCATGCAAATTACTGAGCAAAGCCACAAAAATGCACAAATTCATTCTAGGTACAAACACTTGTGACTGGATGAGATATCCTTAAACTTTAAATATTCCCAGAATTGACAAACATCCATGAAATCCATGGCATTAAAGAAACACTAAACTCCCATAACGATTCACGTTTGGAATATTTGTGCATGATCAATGAAGTTGTGAGCTCTTAGTCCAAGGACCAGTAATTCTAGAAATTAAAAGAAATTCTCATACGCATTGATGTGGCAGTTTTTAGCACATAATACTAGTAAAAAAAAGTTTATCTTTCAAGTTGAATTTCTGAAACCAATAAAAAATGAGAAATTTAACATCAAAGATTGTATTTTTTACTGCATAACAATAACTGGCATATCAATCCAGAGAACAACTTTATCCTGCTTTCAGTGGTCCTTAAAAATGCAAAAATGGTTGATCTTAATAACCTGATAGTATAAATACATTACTAGTATATAGATATAGATAGATACAGATAGATAGATACAGATAGATAGATAGATAGATAGATAG
>WMED01013041.1:0-11147 GCA_019650415.1 Pipa parva
CCTGCCCCTAACCCCCGAGAGAGTCAATCTGACTCTCTAGTCTAGAAGGGGATTTAGCTATCGGTCCTCGGCAGGCTTTCAGCGCTACACCGGGTGTTTTTTTCTTTGAGAAGGACTGGCTTAGATTGTATGCAGACTTTTTATATATAAACGCTCAGAAGCATAACAAAGGTAACCCAGCAAAGCTGTTTTTTGTGAGTTCAGTAGTGCATGAAGCAGAAAGCAAGATGAGCAGATATACAAGAGAAAAGTAAAAAAATCCAGGCACCATGAACTCTAAGGAGGCCCTCCTAGAAATACTGCTCATTAAAAAGCTGAAACAGCATACGTATAGATCAGACTGAGACTCAAGTCTGTTGGATATTGGGTTATAATATTGGTCCTACACATTTCACCACAACACTGTTACAATTGATGGGGGATTGGTAGGAAGCACAACAAGTAACAAGACAGGTAGAATAGTCTCTCAAGCAGTGGACTGAAGAAACAAAAAAGCACTGCAAGGAAACAGGTGAACTGAATACATTGGTGTGTTCTGTGAATCTCAAAACTGATAAAGTATATATAAGCTGTAAGGGGACAAAAGATGCCTGCAAATCCTTAGACTGTGGGGAACATCTTAATGTCCATTTGATCCACTGTTCATTTGTTGGAAGCCTCACCACACCACTGACCCTTTTTTTTTTATTTCGTCCTGCAGAGTAAATGATAAACAAAGACAGATCCTTACAGTGAGAAATCATGTCCTCAACAGCTATTATGTCCAGCAAGTGGCTGAGATTGAGGGTGTAGGATGGAACTCTATTTCAGAAAATCTGCCAAAAGGGATGGAGATACTGGAGCACATCAAAAAAAATTTTTTGAAAAACTAGACTGTCCAGGGTCAGAGAAAAAAAAAAAATAAAGCCACTAAGTCCTCCCCTTTGAAATTCTGCAGGGCTCTTGTTGGTAGGGAGTCTTAAACCAAGCCAATAGTAAGACCATTGGCCAGAGCCGGTGCATCTCCAGACCTTACTCGTAGAATTTTGTTACTCTGGCATTCAGATGTGATGCAAAAAGATCTATTTTTGAAGACAATATATTGTTATACAGTAAGGGAGAAGACAAGCAAGTGTAATGACCACTCATTTGGATCCTCCCACTGTTGGCTGAGAGGTCCCAGTTCTCTGCCCCAGGAATGTGTGGATTACAGATAGCTCTGGTAAATGATATTTTACCCACCTAAAAATCAGAGCCACTTCTGTCATGGCTGACAAACTGCTTTTTAATGCTCATCTGTGTGTTCAGGATTTGTGTTCTTTCACAATCTGGATTTAACTGCTTTGTAGTAAAATTATCTGAAAGGGTTTATGAAATTTATCGTCTTACCGTTTTGAAGCGAACTCAAGCTGGGTAGAAATTTTGGTACTCTGTGACCGTAACTCTGTGACTTGTTCCTGCAATTTCTCATTCTGTTCATTTAGCATTCTGTCATTTTCTGCTTTCTCTTTTCTGTAGTTTTCAAAGACTTCCTGAAGCTGCAAGAGAGATTAAAATTATCTACACCTTCAAAGCAATTCTAAATCTATAAAAGTCTGAATAGTTAAGTCAGCCAAAAAAAAGTATAAATGTAGTAAATTATGCTTAAAATACTGAAAAGTATTTTGCTTCTAGAATAACATATGGTTATGTAGCCCTACCTGTTTAAGTGCAGCTTTTGCTTCTGCAGCTTCTGTAGAATCTGAGAATGTAGCAATGGGTGTTGATGTTGTAACAATCTGAGATACCCCTGGAGATTTCCTTGGGGTTGAGGTCATGGATGTTTCATCTGGAAAAATTTGGGAAGAACCATGCAGGTCAATAATCACAATGAAATTTTAGTGGTCAGGTGCCACTAAGAGCATAGGCATTACACCAGCTACACATTGGCTCAACCTCAAACTTACTTTAAGGAATGTCGCAATGAATTCATAAAGGAACACTTTTATTTAGCAGTCATTGTGGCATAAAAGATAGCATGGTTATGTACATCTGCTTATTTACATTGAAGAAATAACAGGAAAGAATATTTTTAGGATATCCAATAAAAATCATATGAATATATCTACATTTTTGTAGAAACATGCTTAACAATAAAGCACAGATTTTCTGAGAAAAATGGTCCTGCATACACTCTGTGGTGTCTGGAATTTTCGCTAAACCCTGGATACAGAGAGAAAGTCGTTGAACCCAAAAAGGAGCTTGATCATAAGAGAGCTCAGATGCTTCAGGAGAATGACTATCACTTGACAAGGCTTTACAAATACTGCAGATAGACTGCTACCAACACTGTAGAAGTTTATAGTGGCATCTAAAACAAGCAAAAAAAAGTTACCTGAGCTTGTGACATAGCAATTGAGATCCCGATACATCAACTTTTTTAAAAAAGGCCATAAACACCTGTACTATGTTCTAGGTGTGTGACAGTGGCAAAGAAACAAGTCATGTATTTATAGTTTGCAGGTAGCTTAGCACTCCAGCGGTTAACACTCTGGACTGCAGGCTTCTGATTAATCAGCTGTTTGTTGAGTATACAGCTCTGTTGGTTTGGAAGCTAACAGAGCAGGGGTCGGGAAACTATGGCTTGCAATCCAGATGTCGCTCTTTTGATGGCTGCATCTGGCTCGCAGACTATAACGAGCAGTGCTTGCATGCGCGCACCGCTTGTCACAGTTGCCAGCAGGTACTTTAGAAACATAGCTCTCTCAGCGCTTCTGGGTTGCTAGCCAATACGGAGCCGCCGGCATCATGTATGACGTCAGCAGCAGCAAATTCTAAAGGGGCTGAGCAGAGCCGCACTTAATATGACTCTCTCAGCCAAAAACGTTCTCAACCCCTGTAATAGAGACATACACACCAAGACTTCAAAACAAACAGGCTGTGAGAGATTGCTGGGAAAGGTGAGACAGAGAGCTGGTCAGTACTCCTCTGCCTGGGCCAAGATGCAGATAGAAGCAAGGAGTTAATCCATCAGTTTGCCTGCAACCCAACGCATCTACCATCTTCTTATTGCCTATGCAAACAGACACTTCCCCTCTGCTAGGTTCAAGCGGACACCCTCTTACAGGAGACACTGGGACAATCAGGCTAATGCTCTTCCAACGGGACAATGTATATTTGCCATAATCACTCCAATATCCATTTATTTGTAATCCCTACCTAACAACTCCTTATGCACAGAGAATTTAGTAGAATATGGGGAAGGTAGGAAATCCCAATTCAGTTGGAAGGGCACCCATAGAGACCAAGAACCGGAGACTATATTAGCTGTGCCTTAGCAAGCCAGAGGCAAAATAATAAGATCATTTTTAGAGAACAAAAATGCATAGGAAGAAGGACTGAGAGCTCAAAGAAATATGGACTCAAATCAGCCAACTGTCAGCAAAGAAAATAAATTACCCGAGTATAGAAAATACAGCATCAGTCGGTCTGCTAGATCCTGCCTTCTAGGATACTACATAAACACATTTCCTTCTCCTTGTGCAAAGGGTTAAGCCCACCAATAGATGTAAACATACTAATGGAAATGTATTTCTCCTTTTTCTGGTAATCTGACCAGAAGTATGAGACATTTGTGTGTGTGAAATACTAAGTGATATATTAACTAAGCTGTCTTACAATTTATGTTTATTTGAATAATTGCACTTTTTAATAAACTCATAAATTGACAAGTTCCAATTGTACATCATGAATAAATGTCAAATGTAGAAAAAAATATATAAAAGTGAACCCATGAAAAATGTATTAATAGGTACAGAGCATGAATATGTAAGATTTTCTTTAAATGTACAGAGCACTTATTTACCTTACTATTCAGTTTAACTCAGGGCACCTGCGCAGTCTTGCTTTGTATTGTATAACCATATTTCATCTATTGGCAACTCATGTTCAAGTGGACCTTAATCTTACCTAAACCTGGACACTCTAGATGACCATATCTCTACCAAATTCTCAGGGTGCTGCTCCTCACTATCACTTGTGCAATCTGCTGCCGCTAAAAAATAATCTTACCTATTCAGCGTACTACTAAATAGTATGAACTCTTTATGCAGGGTACACCTACCGGGTCTGTAAGGGTGGGGGCGGGGGGTGACCATAGCTTGCAGAGTTTGTAAACATGATTTTAAATATTTGACTCCTGCTACTGTTAAGTACTTTTAGTTCTGGAGATGCTTTTCCAGGAAAATGTACAATACAGCTTTACAAAATGAGACTAGTACAACTACTGTTGTATGGTGCGACCAGAGAAAAGTTGTATTTAACCAATGAGGCACAGAAGGGCCCATTTCCAGCACTAAAGCTCTTTATCAACTTGATCAGTCTTTAACATTCCTTTGACAATAACTAAAATTTATTGACAATAAATAAAAAATACCCTGCAGGTAATGTAAAGTTACTGCACCTTTTACAGAGACCTTTATTTAGAGCAAGTATTAAAAAAAAAATGAATCCATTTATAGAGACACATACACCATTTGCTGTGATAGTTCACTTACCTTGAGTAGGCAATGAAACCCCGGTTGCTTGTGATAGGAGTATGCGATACATATCACGCTGACGCACAATTGAGTCCACTAGGTGCATTTGATGTCTGCGTGCCTCCTGTTGCTGTTGCAGCTCTGAGTGAGTATTCTCCAGCTCTTTTTCCAGTTGAGAAATTCTGGTTTTTAAAAAATACAATTGTTATTTCTTATAATACATTATCTATATTTTGTATAACATCTTATATTATATTACAACATGAAACATTATATAAGCATTTTCATGCTACAAGACGGCAGAACAAAACAGTTCCAGTCTAACTTCTTACATAATACAGTTTATTAATTGCCTGCCAATTAATATATAATAGACAATCTTACTTTGATGTAGTGGTCTCTTGTTCTTCCTTCTCCTTGGCCTCTCCAAGTTCCCGCAGGGCAACCAAAAGCCTTTGATTCTGTTGCTGCAGCTCTTCAATATTCCTGTATGTGACCAGGTGTTGAGTTATCACCTCAGAAGAACTGCTTATGTTAGCAGAGCTCACATCATCATCATCTCGCTGAACATAGTTTCCTCTGGCTTCTTCCAGCTCCATTAAAAGAACTCTGATCTATTATTTTTAAAGAGCAAAAATAAGTTCTGTGAATATTAACAATAATTCTTAACTATGACATTTCTGTATAATAGTAACATTTTTCAGCATAGATGGTATGTGTGCACTCATGAGGCACTAAAGCATGGAAGTGACAAAAAACAAAACACAAATAACTCCTACAATAGGCACCACCTCAACCAATATCCACTATACGCTAATGATTTGCCATTTAATTCAGACAAGGTGAAACACAAGTAAATTAAATAGGATTACTTCAATAATTGCAGACTGATATTGTGACCAGAAGAAGATTTCCATAAGATCTTCAGGAATTCTTGAGCAGTAAATGACAGGAAAGATGGATGGACATTTGGCCTTGCCCTGTGGGACTTATCAATAACATTTGGGGTGTAGAGGACTGGGTTGTTTACAGATGGCACCCCCTGCACTAACTGCTCTATTAACTTAGAACCACTCATACGTAAATATTATCAAGAAATACCTTACACAGTAGAAGATGAATCTACTGCTTTAATTGATCCTTATTTTGAGGGCATCAACCACAACCGCATTCCTTTATTTCTTTTGTGTCATAATAGCAATTTTTATTTAATCTAGATTATTTTCCATATAGACATTACACTTTTGATATTTCATATTCTGAAAGGAGAAACCCCACTTAGAGGCACAACTATCAAGCTCTGAAGTGGGTGAAAAAAAAAATCATGTTCGAAAGTGAAACAAACATTTAATTTTTGCCATTAAAAAGCAGAAATGCATTTCCATTCCTATTAACTTCTCAGCATAATAAATATGTACCAATTGATTATTAAATTTGATAAATTATATTTCAGCGTTGAGGAAATTTAAATACATACAATTTTTGCAGAGGTTTTAACAGAATAAATGCTGCATAAATATTAAAACTTAAAACAAAAAAGAAACAAAACTTAAAATTAGTAATGCACACACAATGAAAACAATGCATTGAAATCCACAATATTTCTTATTACCTGCTGGGAAAGATCTTTGACTTGTAATTCCAATCTCTGATTTTCTCTTTCTAGCACTGAAGAACATTTGTTTGTTTTGTCAGTCTCATCTTGCATTCGCTGAATTTCCTGAAATTATATAATAATAAACACCTACAGTAAAGATAGTGTTATTAAGCTTGAGAAGAACAAGCAGTCAGAATATTGCTGAAAAGAGAGAAATTGATAGCAAATGCCAAACTGGGGTTTAAAAAAAAAAGTGCAAAATGCAAGCTTGGCTAGGTTATATTGAATAGAAAACATGTTAACATACCCGCATTGCCTGTTCAAGTTTAGCAGATAGACTTGCAACCGTTTTCTGCATTCGCTCATATTCCTCTCTCTGGCGTTTCAGAATAGGCGCTTTAGCTTCAACTTCCTTCACAATTTCATCCAAGTATTTAGTAATCCGTTTGTTTTCTTGTTTCTCCATTAGTAGCTGGTCCTGAGATTCTACATAAGCATTGTAGAGCTACAAAAGCAGAAAAATTAATATATGAAAAATCATAAAAGTATAAAATCATAAAAATATGGATTCTCAAAACTATATTGGCAAAAACAAAAGACACAAGCTATACTGCACTCCAGATTGAAAGGCTAAGACTCCAGAAGCAAGGATATGTCTGGAAACAGGTATCTTTTTCTGGAAAAACAAAGGAAGGCATGGCAATTTAGGATTCAAGACAGAGCCTGGAGACCCTTGTCAAGGCCTTGCTAAAAAAAAAAAAAAAAACAATACGAAGTACCCAAAAAGGTGGGACAATTATAACTTCCAGACTAGAGAAAATAGAGAACTAGTAGAAAATCAAGGACAACTGTTTTGTACACCAAAACACAGTTGGAATCAAGGAGGAGCAGCATGTCTTTTTTAAGGATAAGGGATTCAGGCAGCACACTGTCAAATTTCAGTTCTGTAGACCATCAAGGAGGAATAGTCCTTGAGATACAAGGCTGCGCATGTCTGGAAGAGATGCCTACTTGTCAATTGTCATTAATAAAGTCTGCAAACAATCTTCTGGGCCAAGAAAATCCATCATGATTACTAAAGTTGGTTTCTTTTGGAGGACATAGATACTCTAAAAGAAACTACCAATAAGCCACCATGGCAAGAGACTTTGCTTATGCATATTTAAATAATGAGAAGTAGAAGTTGACATGAGTGGCTTATTGGTTGACGTGAACATTTCCTTTGGGGGCACACTCTGATGAAATGGCCTGCGCACACCTATGGGGATTATGCAGGGCCAGGGGGGAGCGCTTGAGGATAACATTCTATTAGGGGCACTGAGGAGTAAGACGCCTGCATTTTAATAGTACTTCTATGCAGAGGTGGCGATGATCTGATTCTAATCCCTTGAACTTCCGGACAGAACGACACACAGAGGATAAGAATCAGAATATTGGGTCGCCACTGCATAGAGTATACTAAGCACTGCAGCAGGCTGAGAGTCTGAGAGTGAGTTTATGCAGGTGGGAGGGTTGTTGGTCATCAAGTACTGAGGGAAGGGGGGGCGCATTTTCATTACTCCACTTACGGTGCCAAAAAAACCTTGGCCCAGCCCTGTAACTGCTAAACACAAGAAGAAAAAGCTGCCCGACTGCTATTGGTTAAGCAGTATGCCGACCTTTTAGCCTCATCAGTAATGCTTGTTTACATTCCTGGAATGCAGGAGATTACAGAGGGAAAGCTAACTTGTGTGCAGGCGTTACATTACACATTAGGCAAAAAATGTCTAGGGGAGGGTACCCTTTCATGGACAATTGACTGGTACTGGTATGTCTCACACACACACACACACACACACACACACACACACATTTCCTGGTGTGGGAATTTTCCAGTGCAATGTAATAAATCATTCTACTTCAGAGGAAACATCTACTGAAAGTCTCACGATAGTAGAACTGCAGCAGTTCCCTATTACTGCACTATTCTCGCAATGGTAGCATGGTGTCTAATTTATACTGTCGACAGTCCCAAGGAGTTGATGCACTAGGAGGTGGGAGGGGGAGTAAGTGATGGGGAGGCAGGGATCCTGTCGTTAGACCTGCTGATTGGGAGAAGGAACCATCCGTGGGCTGTGGACTTTCTGGGTCCACTTGGAAATACACAGAGCTTTAGCTCTCCTGTCATTTCAGGAAGAAAAGGTATGTGTAGGGACAGAGGATATAATACTCTGTACCCTATAATTTGCTGCCTTATCCTAGTAGGGGCAGATGGCGGAGGGCTCAGAGCCAGCTCTGACCCATCATACCCACAGTTGTCAGAGTATGAGACTGACCGAAGTAAAAATCCTGGACACAGGACAAGATCTCTGCCTCCTGAAAAAGGACACTACAAAAACTGGAGTTCTTATCCTGCGCTCAGGGGTAGAGCCCCTAGGGAGGAGTCTCATTTTCCTAGTGCCCTGCCTCCAGTGGCAAGAGACCAGAGAAAAGTATTATGAGAGAACAAAATCAAACTACAAAATGTATTTTAAGCCTTACCTCAGTTAACTTCATCCCCGGTTTCACAACTTTGGCTACAGCAGCAGCTGTTGGAGACATTGCAGTTAATTCTTCCTCAGACAGCAATACTCCTTTTGAAAAAAATAAGTGACACTAAAAATTAATTTAGAAGTAATAAAACATACATTATATTCTCTACCTATCTTCAGTATGAAAAAAAGAAAAAGAAAAAAACCAGATAACAGCAAATCTGTTCTGAATTACATCCTTTACTACAAGACTTCATTATTTATTACTTTATTATGATTTCTTAGTATAGTGAACGGCATTATGCAATTCCATGTATGAATTTTTTGGGTGGTTTTCTAGGTATTGTCCTACTTCCTATTACAGAAAGGTGTTATGGTGTTAGCTGCTAAAGTAAAACTTTAAAGTGACAGCTAGGAATAGTTGAAGGAAAGGCTTAGTCCCTGCAAGAGCAAACTGGAATAAAATCTTCAGACTGCTGGCATTACTGGGCACACTGCATACTTATCAGCTAACTGTGTAGATACTGAAGTTTGGATTTTTCTATTTATCTGGCTAGCATCCTAATTTAATATTGCACACCTACAGTAAGCATAACCAGTCTGTAAGCAGAGGACTACTCCCAGAGATAAAGACAGCCTTAAGCTGGCCACATGCCTTAAAATGCAGGAACCACTCTGGATTGTGAAAATCACTGCCACAAGATGCTTAACATTGCACTCTTCCAAACAGACATAATATTTACATTTTACCTTTTCGTTTTGTGGAACTAAGCAAGTCATTGGCATTTTCAAGTTCTCTCTCCAACTTGTCGATTCTCTCTCCTAGGTCTTTTTCCACTTGAGTCTTTGCAGCTTCCATTTCAGAGAGTTTCTCCTGAATAGATTTGTTTGCTGTAACAGAACCAATACCTTTAAAGTCACTAGTTTAAAGTCTTTACAAAATGGAATATGAAAACAGGAATCTGATTTAATAATACAATCAGAGTGGCCAAGAGTTGAAGCATATTCTATAACAGACTGTACCACTCAGAAAATTACTGTTCTTTGAAGTGACAGGCCATGTAACCAAAATCTACTAGAACAATTATGAATAATCAATTGTAGAGCAGTCAAAAACTATTCCAAATTTTCTTTAGTTAAGACATTTTTAACTAAACTGAATTTGAAAAATTGAGAGGAAGCAAATATTCTTTTAAACACAAACAGAAAAAGATCAATTTGTGAAAAGGTTGCATTACACCTGTTATAATTTAAGGAATGATAGAGAGGCACTAAAAAGACAATTAAACAAACCTAAATATATATGCATATTTGTACACAAGGTTTTTTGGTTTTTTCCCCATCTCAACTTAATGTCACAACCTATATATTTCATGAATCACCCTTCATGTATTTTAGTCACTTACACTCAGCAGATTCTTTGAGTAGCTTATGAAGTTCCTCTACTGCTCGTGTAAGCTCTGAACTCTTGGCTTCTGAATCCTCAGCTGCACTCTGGAAGCCGGAAGGGAGGGGAAAAAAAACTCAATATTTATATTTTTATTATTCTTCAAAGACATTAGCAAGCAACTTCCTACAATTCCATGAATCATTATGAACCAATTTGTTAGAAGCAGGTGATGTCAATCTGAAAGTATCAGGAACACTCCAGTTTTGGATGGCTTGCACACAGTTAGCAGGAAAGCCACTTTTTAAAATACCTATCAGGTTTACTACAAGACTAATCCTACAATTTTAGGTTTAGAGGTTTATTAACAGTTCTGAAACACTGTTGCATGTGTATGGAAATAAGTATTTCTTATAAACAAAAATTAATATGGATAAAATTTGCAGTATCTTCTAGGCTAATAAAAAAAAAGTCATACCTTATAAAGGTTGCACAGCTTAATGTTTGCATTGAGTTCATTATGGAATTTCTCTTCAGAACTAGCTTGCTGTTCTTTTGTCTGAAATTGCAAAAGTTAAAAACTTTAGAAATGGTAATTCCTATGCATGACAATCTTAGAATTGAGGCTTTGGTCTGATCATTCTAAAAATATATATAGTTATATGGTTTTGCAAAACAAGAGGATTTCATCTATTTTAGCAAATGATGTTTACAACAGGTTTTTTTTTTTTTGTTATAAGGTTCAATTGGTACAATTATCTCTTGCAGTCTGTTGAGCTAATTTTCAAGCCAATCTATTTTCCCAAAAACTTAAAAGCTACGCAACATTTCAATCAGAAATCAAACCGCAAGACTAATGTAATTTAAAACTATTGGGTTAAGCAGAATTAACAAAACACCCAACTGAACACTAATAAAGTCGGTTGCATGATTTCCAGGTGCTACATAATGATTACATTTATCCAGCAACTTGCCTCCTTAAGTTTATTCATCAGTTCTTCAGCTTGCTTCTGCAGGTTTTCATTGCATGCCTTTAGACTTTTAACCTGCTCCTCTAACCTGGTAACCTAGAAAGTGGGGAAAAAATATGGCAAATTCTAATGTTGAACATGTTTGTTAATTTGTAAATTTAGTAACGACTATTTGGATTTTGGACT
>WMED01013042.1:2623-14579 GCA_019650415.1 Pipa parva
TTGTAGCCCAGGGGAAAGGAGGGGAGGAAAGCAGCAGGGAGGGACAGCAGGGGAAGGAAAGCTGCAAGGAGGGGGACAGGGAAAACTTTACCTTTAAGAATTTTTTCTTTGGGGGCACATCCTAATGAAATGGCCTGTGCATGCCTATGGGGATTATACAGGGCTGAGGGAGAGCACTTGAGGATAACATCCTACTAGGAGCGCTGAGGAGTAAGACGCCTGCACTCTGCTAGTACTTCTATGCAAAGGTGATGATGATCTGATTCTAATCGCCTGAGCCCCCAGACTGAGCAACGCATAGAGGATAAGAATCAGATCATCGAGCTGCCCTGCATAGAAGCGCTACTAGCCTACTAAGCGGTGCTGCAGACTGAGAGTCTGAGATTATGCAGGTGTGTTAGTCACCAAGGACTGGGGGGGCACGATTTCATTACTTCGCCTAGAACGTAAAAAAACCTCGGCCCGGCCTGCATCGGTGAGCTGGGGTATAACGCTACTATCTTCTGGCAAACGGAGGTCTCCTGCCGGAGCTCCTGGAATATGCGACTTTACCTAAAGTCGCATATCCATGGAGCTCTGGCGGCAGGTGACTTCCGGGAGGCAGGCAGAAGTGCGTTATATCTCAGCTCCGCGCCATATACACAGAAGCTCCGGTGGCAGGTGGGCACAAAGAGAGGCAGACTGAGGAAAGTTAAAAAAAACTCATTGGTATGTGTTAGAGTGTACACACACACCACAGCAGCAGCAGAAACATGTTTCTATAATACTAATACATTTTTATCTGCTCTATTTTTTCTTCTTTTTTGTATTTTTGTGGTGAAGCGGCCCCCGACACATGTGTTGGAAATTTATATGGCCCCCAGGCCGAAAAAGGTTGGGCATCACTGGTGTACAATATCAAGTGAGGTTAGTGTGAAGGGAGCAGTATACAGTACCAGTGAAGTCTGGGTGTTGTCAGCAATCTACATTATCAAGTTTAGGGTCTAGGGACCAGGTACAGTTTCCATCTTATTTACACACACAAGCAGACAGACACATACAAATGCAGACAGGTACATACATAGACACACACTTACTTCTCATCCTGGCTCTCACAATGCTTACTAAATGGAGACAATGGGCAGCCCTGACACGGGTGTCTGTGTAATTATGTTATTACCATTCACATCTGGAGCCATTGCTGCCCTCCGTCTCAGTTAGCCTTGTAGGAGCCATAGAGTAAGGCATTCAATCCTTTTTTCTTTTAAATAATTTGCACTTGACCTGCTGGGCCCACTGGTACTAAAGGCCACTGGAGGATGCTTTGGTGAGCCAGTATGACCCTGGGTGCACTGGTTCAGTAATGTATATCACTAACATACTATGTGGCTGTTTAGTTATATTGAGCTGCAAATAACGTGATACACAGATACAGACTCAAATTCAGATTGAAAGGAAAATATCTTAAGGGAGCTTACAGTTTATCTTCATGCTTGTTTCTTCAAATATTTTCTGGTGTTTGCTCACAGCAGATGAAAATTAAATATTTAGACAGAAACAGACACAAACACTGAAGAGTGTTTATCTCTTCAGCTGCCACCATGTGAAATGTTGTCAAGCAGCTGCAACTGGCCCATGATTAAACGTCTGTGGGCTGCAGTGATGCCAGATGCACCTATACAAGGTGTCCAATAATAATCTTCTACTATGAATTCATATAACATATTCTTCTTTATAAAGAAGAACTAAAGTCAACTAATCATTCACATTTGTTAATTTAAACTACATGCCAGCAACACAGTAAACCCACAATGTTTCTCTTCCAAGCCACCTACTTGATTATTTATGTTTCTTCTGCATGTATTATTTTACCTGGCAGCCCTTGTAGTATTTCTTATCCACCCCCTGCAGAGAAAGTTGTTGTCCTGGGCATTGACTTTTTACAGAGCATGTGTATATAGGCCACCCACTCCAGGAATGTGTGATTTTAATTCTTTTTGTAGTGATGTTATGCCAGGCAGCTCATATATGTATATGTATATGTGTGTATATTTTTATATTTCTGATACCAGTGCTGGACACCATTATTTAGGATATTTTACTGAGCAGTGTGTACTAAGAACCAATGGAGCAACTTTTATATCGAATAAAAGAAAGTATTCAGCAAAAATAAAAGTATTTAAAGCAGCTTTTCTCAACCTTTATGAGGCCGCGACCCCCGGCGCTGACGTCACCATGCACTGCGTGATGACGTTTCGGCCGATCGTCATCACGTACGCGCGTCACGTGGTGACGTTCGGCCGACGTCTCCCCGCAGGAACCCTTATAAGGAGGGTCCTGCGGCCACTTCCGGGTGCCGCAGTGGTTCTCGACCCCCAGGTTGAGAACCGCTGATTTAAAGCAAGGAATTGTGTGTATTGCAAAGTAAAACACTGATTGGATGGTTATGATGAAGCATAAGTGCACCTAGTGGTTTTTCCCTTATTGACTCCTTTGTTGTTTACCATACCACAGTGATGACCAACCTTTTGAGCTCAGTGTCAAAATTCACCAAAACTCTGAGCATAACTCGGATAGTGTGTCACTTTGAGAAGAATCCAGAGACAGGGTAACTCTTCCACTGAGAGCACAGCAAGAATGGCGTATGTCAGCAAAAACATCTTGGCGTGTCATCGGTTAGCCATCACTGCCATACCACAATGAATAAACTGCTGCAGAATAAAAGTCTCAGAAATGCTTTCATATGATCTGATGCATTATTAAACCTCTAGTACAGTATATCTGAAAATAGGATAGATTAATGTACTATTGTATTTGTAAAGAGTTATTGTACAGTCCTTCAATCATAGATTACATTTAGATCTGTGTTAGAGAAAGCTATGGTTTTATTTAAAATTAGACTAATCAGGATGATTATTAAGTCTGCATTTTCAAATGTAACAAGAATTATACCTTCCCTGAAAGGCTTATTATTAGATCAACTTTTCAGAGATATTATTAATCTAAAAAGGGCATTCACATTTGTACAGTGTACAATAAACTATAATGGTACAAGACATGTAAAACAAACACAAGTCATACTTGTTATACTTGTATGACAAACTTGCAGTGCATATTTTATTGACACACCTGGTGCACAAAATGCCATTTATTATAGTGAGAAAAGGGTCTGTATGTTCCTGATGCTTCATCTGCTCTATATCTTTATTTTTTACATTTTCATGGAGTAAACTTCATTAAAGGGGAACTTTAGTGTAAATGGATAATTACCTGATCGGTTTAGCAGCAATACACTAAGCCCAAGATCATCTGATGATTACATCGCCACTCCTCTGCAGCTCGATCTGGGCATAAGCAGTCTGTTAATTTCATCAAAACCCAGGGGCAGGTCTATGTGAGTGATCGACGTCACTCACATAGAACTGGAAGTAAGGAATCGTCATTTGATGATTCTGAGCTTGTGTACCGCTGCTAGATTGATCAGGTAAGTATAATTTTTACATTATAGTTCCCCTTTAAAGCAAAGGAGAACAGCAACCATTGAGGAATGTGCTATTACTTTTGGAATAAAATGTGTATTAAAGATTTGTTTAAAAACCCACCATTTGTCGTCTTAAACATATTAACGCCTTCACTCTTTGCTTGGATACAACCCATACTTGTTATCTTGCCGGTGTTGAGGTTTTTTCTTTAAAAGTAGTATATTTTTTTCAGCCAAGGCTACTGGAAAGAACATCCCTACTTGTCATGAAAATGCATTTTGTAGTTGTGGGTTTTGGCACTTGACTACAGTCTATTTTGAAGCAAAACTTGGCTAATCATAACACAACTCCTAATTACTATGCCTTCAAGGTACAATTCAGTACATTTTTCATTAGTGCTTAAAAAATACACAAACACATGTATATGACTTGAATTCCCCAAAAAGACAATAAAAAAAACCTTTTTTTTTTTAAACAAAATAGTTGTGCTGTCTTTTTAACACCTCTTTTATAAAGGCACCTATTGACTTTACTGACCTTTAAATCTGTTTGTGTACAGTTTAAACTATTGTATAGAGAATAATGTACCCATTTCTGTAATTTATATGATGGATTTTAATAGACACAGTGGAATTTCAGGACCATATAAAAGCATGAGGCCAATGGCTGAGGCATGGAACTCCAAAGTGATTGTAATAATCTTATAAGCTACAGAAGTGATGATTATTTTATTTTAGTAGTGTATGAGTATTGTAGCTATAACAGGTTTTCTCATTTTATTTTTTTAGTTTCAGCTCTAGCTTGTGCCATTGTATCACCTAGAGCAGTGGTCGGCAAAGTGCATCTCGCAAGCCACTTGTGGCTCTTTAGCGCTCAGAGCACACTGCTGAAACCACGCACAAGCCCCGCCCATGACCACCGACTGCTCTTCTGATTGGCTGTCGGTGGTCAAGGGGTTGGGAGAGGGCATGCCTCCCTCCTCCGGTGGCTCAGAAGATAGTTATCGCCGCTGGAGGAGGGAGTGAAATTGTTCCCTCCCAAAACAACTTTGCCGACCCCTGACCTAGAGTATAGTCTTTTATTTCCCATAATTGTTTTTGAGGGGAATAAAAGGCTGTAAATAAAGAAATTTGTGGATTCAATATAGTATGCAAAGCTCAGGAACAAATTGAACTGCACCAAAAGCTCCTCTCTTGCTGAACTGGATTTGATGTTACACCACATTAGTTGCCTATTGTTTCCTGTAGAAGAATCCCAGATGCTTGTTAAGAGTTATTTGAACACAAATGTGTGTGTGGTCCATTTACTGTCTCACCATTGTCCCCCTATCTTCTTTGCTGGCATGCACTTCGATCCATTCAGTTGTGGAGCCAAACAGATGTGCACAGTTCTAGACTACTACATATGTTATGGTTCCATTATTTTCCTTTGCTCTAAATTTTTTGCTTCTTTCTTTTCATAGGGTCGTTGTTCAAGGGAGAATTGTAAATATCTCCATCCTCCACCACACTTAAAAACGCAGCTAGAGATAAATGGACGGAATAACTTAATTCAGCAGAAGAACATGGCAATGCTGGCCCAGCAAATGCAGCTTGCTAACGCCATGATCCCTGGTACACAGATACAACCTGTGGTAAGTAAAAACCATTGACTTAATAGAATATAATAGAAGTTGTAACAAGATACTGTTTAATATAAGAAAGCATTGATTCATGTTGCAGCTGTGTTGATGGTTCTCTTTTGACTTGTGGAACATTGAGAGCAGAATTGTATTAAGTGATTAGCTGTGTTCCACCCATGCCCTAAGCACATTTGTTTGGTTGGTGCATTTATGTTGGGTCCCTGATGTATAATTAAGCTCTTCAGGGAGGCAATCGCCCTTGAGCTAGTAGAGAAATCAAAATAACAAAACCAACGTTGTCTTCTTGAGCACGGTTCCACATATAAGTAAGTCCCCAGAAACAAGCAAATGGTTGATTCCCATATACAGTTTTTAGTAATAGCATACCAAAAAATAACACCTACACAATATCTCCAACCGATACAATCCAATACAATGTATTTTTTTATTTAAAAACAGTGCTGTGTGGTTTCCCTAAAATGGAACCATAGATACAGATGCCTTTACAGTGGACTGTACTGTAATCCATAAAAAAATTTAATGAAACACATGTACGGGAATACATCAACACGGGCAAGCTTTCCAGAGGTCTTGTAACCCATAGCAGCTGCTGGAAATCACTGGTACAGGGGAAGTAGAATTAAGAAAATCAACTTCTGATTGGTTTCTATAGGTTACTAGACCTCTGTAAAAAAAAATGTTTTCCTGTTGTTGGATTTTATAATCCATTTATCACTATTACATTCCAATGACATAGACGTAGTGGAAATCTAATCTCTGGATAGCTGTTATTTCCATCGGGTAAATGTGAATATATTCTGATTTTGTTTACCAAAGAAAATGTGCTTGTTTACATGCCTCCCTTCATTATCCTCTTTTAAAGACATAATCAACCAACATCGCCATCATTAAATATGGAAAACTGATTTTGTATCCATTATCAGGTAACTTTAAATTAAAGACATATCAAATGATGTCATTTCAAGGCTTGCAGCTTTGCATTTTACCATATAACCTAATTCTGCTTTTCATCGTTTCTAGTTATTGTTAAACATTTTAAATGCAAACTGTCTTTATAAATGTTCCTAAAGAAAAGAATAAAAGGTCTTGTAAATGAAAGCATTGTATTTCTTACAAGTTGAGCAAATATAATAAGAATATAATCAGAATATGTAAAATGTAATTGATAGTGGGATTTTGATGATTATAAGCAGCATTGTAAATTCCAAGTATATCTTTTTGAAACAAAGAGAAAGATTAAATATATTATGCACCAAAAAAAAAAAGCATGCACCGTATTCTTGACAATGTATGAATTACATCACATTTATTGATGGGATTTCACATAAAGATAATCACAAATTAAACTGTAATCTAAAGTCAACACTTTGTATATGAAGAGCTTTATACATAATATCTGCATGTCAAGCTAAAATAAAGTGTCAGGCCATATAGGTGTGCAATTAAATGCTTTATAATATCAGCGTGGCAGCATTTTAGGGAGTACCTCAACTGAATCTATGAATTATTCTGGGAAATTCCAAAGCCTGTTTGACAAGTAGGCAAAAGTGGGGGGCTTCTATTAGAATGTCACTATATATTGAAAATAAGTAGATAATTGGCAAAACAACATTTAATTAACACTGGCAATAAGAAGGGAACAGTTCTAGAGTGTTTGATACTGATTGGAATAAGAGGAACTCCATGTTACACGTCTGCTTCAGGGCATTTTCTACTACTATTATTTTCCTAGTTTACTTCTTTACCACAGCAGTGCAATACTACTTTATAACTGATACAGGATATATTTATAACAGGAAAAAATATGGTCCTATAACTGCTCCAATCTATGGCGCTACAAAGTCACTATTAGTGGCAGGATTTTTCCAGGTGTACAATTTATATGAAGGGATGTACAGTTGTGTCATTGTCATAGTAATGCCTTGAGCAGGCAGTTAAGAGGAAGACCTAAAAAAGGGAAGCCTGTATGTCTGTACTTTGCCAAGTGCTACCAAAACATAATATATCTTTCAGAGAGCTGTAAGTCATTGGGCCACCTGCTATGAACAGAGTCCAGGTGGACAAGGGACTGGATTTCATTTGTTAGTTGATATATGGAATATGCATTAGAAATAAGAGTTAAGTCAGGGCCCATATAAATAGAGCCTCCTTCCCAAAATAGAGTCACAATAGAGAATATCACTCCTGATGTCTGATGCTGTCAGAAAGTGTAGAGAAAGGGCCTTAGCTGACTAATTAGCTCTTATGTTGCCCTGGGTTTTCTTGCGATGCCTAACTTCTAGATTAATGTGAATAAGTAGAGTTTACTATACAGAAAAGGTGTATACTAATATTGTGAGTACTGTGCCAGAGAAACTGATGCAAGATCTGATACCGAAGGGGTAATCAAGGTCTTCTAAGGAATAAAAGTCTTGTTTAAACAAACAATTCTTTGTTTTGAAACACTTGAATTTTTTCAAATGCTCATTTACAACACCCAAGCTTTACAACACAGTAACATTTTTTTTAAAAATCCTTTTAAGTATATACAGGGGTTAGATAAAAAAAAATGAAACACCTGTCATTTTATTATGGGAGGTTTCATGGTTAATTGGACCATCCTGGTGGCCAATCTTCATTAATTGCACATTGCCCCAATAAGAGTAGAGTGTGAAGGTTCTATTAGCAGGGTAAGAGCACAGTTTTGCTCAAAATATTGCAATACACACAACATTATGGGAGACATACTAGAGTTCAAAAGAAGATAAATTGTTGGTGCACGTCTTACTGGCGCATCTGTGACCAAGACAGCAAGTCTTTGTAATGTATCAAGAGCCACAGTATCCAGGGAAATGTCTGCATACCACCAAGAAGGACGAAATACATCCAACAAGATTAACTGTGGACACAAGAGGAAGCTGTCTGAAAGGGATGTTCGGTTGCTAACCCGGATTGTATCCAAAAACATAAATCCACGGTTGCCCAAATCACGGCAGAATTAAATGTGCACCTCAACTCTCCTGTTTCCACCAGAACTGTCCGTCGGGAGCTCCACAGGGTCAATATACACGGCCGGACTGCTATAGCCAAACCTTTGGTCACTCATGCCAATGCCAAACGTCAGTTTTAATGGTGCAAGGAGTGCAAATCTTGGGCTGTGGACAATGTGAAACATGTATCGTTCTTTGATGAGTCCACCTTTACTGTTTTCCCCACATCCGGGAGAGTTACGGTGTGGAGAAGCCCCAAAGAAGAGTACCACCCAGACTGTTGCATGCCCAGAGTGATGGTTTGGGCTGTCATATCATGGAATTCCCTTGGTCCGATACTTGAGCTAGATGGGCATGTCACTGCCAAGGACTACCAAACCATTCTGGTGGACCATGTGCATCCAATGGTTCAAACATTGTATCCTGAAGGTGGTGCCATGTATCAGGATGACAATGGTTTTATGAAAGTGAAGTTGAACATCTCCCATGGCCTGCACAGTCACCAGATCTAAATATTATTGAGCCCCTTTGGTGTGTTTTGGAGAAGCGAGTCAGGAAACTTTTTCCTCCACCAGCATCACATAGTGACCTGGCCACTATCCTGCAAGAAGAATGGCTTAAAATCCTTCTGATCACTGTGCAGGACTTGTATATGTCATTCCCAAGATGAATTGATGCTGTATTGGCCACAAAAGGAGGCCCTACACCATACTAATAAATTATTGTGGTCTAAAACCAGGTGTTTCAGTTTTTTGTCTAACCCCTGTACATTCTCTTTCAAAATGTGTTGGTAGTGAAAAAAATTGTAATAATAATTTCTTATTGACATTTTAAGATGTTCAAGTGATTGATGTACTGCAATTACTGTAGGGTCTTAAATATAATCTATACCCCGGAGAATTTTCTGTCAGGATGTAAAATGTGTTCACTTTAGTTAACTGTCTCAAGTGATAGTGCAGTTAAGTGTTTTAAAGGATCCTAGATCAGTGGTTCTCAACCTAGTTGAGACCACGACCCCCCTGGCCTGACATCACACCTGACATTTCGGCCCAACGTCATCGCGTCACGTGATAACGTTCGGCCCCAACGTCACCACACAGGAACCCTATATAAAGGGACCTGCAGTCTGTTCCGGCTTCAGCAGCGTGTTTGCGACCCCCTGTGAGAGCATCTTTCGATTCCCAAAGGAGTCGCAGCCCACAGGTTGAGAACCGCTGTCCTAGAGTAACCTGGTTTTAATGTTTTCAGGCTTGTGGGAACTTGTAATAACTGTGGCTATTTTACCCCGTATAATGCAGCAACCCATGTTTTTTAAAAAAATGTCTAAGCGGGGTTAAACAACATTCACATTTACAAGTAATATTGTTTACATACTGCTTGCTTGGCTTGTTCTATACAACTTACTTAGATCTTATTTATTAAATAACGAATGCTCCTCTCTAAATTTGCTACATTTGACATCAATTCCTCCATTGTACTGGGAAATAAATTGTGCATTTTTATTAGTATTGCTATTAATTGTAATAATTCTTTTTTAGATTAATTTTATTCCTGGTTGCATCATTTTTAAATAAAATGCCTAATGGAACAATCTTGCGAAATTAAAAAAAAAAAAAAAAAAAATACATTTTATTGTTTAGGCTTATTAACCCCTCCTTGCCAATATGATTTATCAATATTTTGAGCAGGAGACTCCTATTAGGAGCACATTCCTCACTGGCCGCGCTCCTACTGAAGCCCCGCATTGGCATTTCCTAGAACTGACCAGAAGAGCATGCACGTCATACAGGATGTATGCATTGATGACATGCACGCTCTTTCTGTCAGTTCTAGGAAATGCTGATATGGAGCTTCAGTAGGAGCATGACCAGCAAGATGTGGGCTTCTGATAGGTGTCTCCTGCTCAGTGTGCCGTAGAGTTGCCGGCGCTGTTTCAGACTGGGGAATGCAACACAGAAGAGCTGTATAGCACTTCTTTACAAGTAAGAAATTTTACTTTTTTCAAAAAATTAATAAATTATCGTATTGGGAAAAAAAAGATTAATAAGCCTAAATAATAAAATGTATTTTTTAAAAATTTTGGCATGACTGTTCCTTTCAGCCCTTCAAATCATCATCTTTGATTGACCAAGTCAAATCCACCTATGCAGGCTGGTACACAAACACAACTTAAACACTTTATGAATACCCTCATTGGCCATGAATTTGTGACAAAACAGCATGAATACGAGGCTTGCGTAATTTAACAAACAAGATCATCGTAGATAACTATCTGTGCTGAATATACAAAATTTGCAAAGAGCATATTTGTGTACCCATTAGCCTCATTGAAATTGCCAATGACCTATCACTGCAAAATATAAAGGACACGTCTCCATCTTCATTCTTCTTGACCTTTATCAGTTTTTGACAAATGTTCCAGTAAGGGAGCAATTCATCAAGCTCTGAAAAGGGAGAAGGGGGGTGTCTTGTGAAAACTCCAAAGGGCTGTTTGTCAATGACTAAGTTGTGTGTGGGGGGGGGGCTTGCTCCACAGTTACCTCCTTCTGCGTAGTTTTTGCTCAAAGAAAACTTGCTCCTGGGTGAAAGGAACGGCAGAAAAACACTGGAGCAATTTACTGGTGTATGAGAGTGGATATGGTGACTGTTTCATGCAAATGCTTTAGTGTAGACACTTTAGTATGCCTTAAAGGCAAAGGTATTCTACTTTTATTCTGTAAAAGTGTTATATTTTCATTTAACTTGGAGTTTATTTCCATCTGTTGTCTGTTTTAATGTTTGCTTAAAGAGGAATTAAAATCTACTAATAAATATTTGTTCAGTTAGTCTAAATTCCAGCAACATAATAAACCCACAATCTTTAATTTCCTAGTAAACAACTTACTATGTATATATTCTGTGTGTGTGTGTGTGTGTGTGTGTGTGTGTATGCGTATGTATGTGTGTGTGTGTATATACTGTGTATATATATGTATGTATATATATGTATGTATATATATATATATATATATATATATATATATATATATATACTGTATATATGTGTGTAATCTCTGCATCTACTACATGCATTTTTACATATATAAGGCAGCTACTATAGCAGTTTAGTTCCACCCCTGCAGAGAAAACTACTGCCTGGGGCAAAGTCTTCTTACAGAGCATGTGTGAAAACCAGTACCATGTGTACTGGCTTGTTAGACTGACAGGAGGAATAAAGAATAAATGCTCTTGTAAGTTTTCCCTTGTTGTGAAAGTATAACATAGATGTTATATACATGTTTTCATGTGGAAGGTTGTTGGTTCAAATCCTGATTTTTATTTATTTTTTAACCCTAAAGTGGAACCTCTATTTTGTAAATACAGTGAAGTGATTTTGTTAAGAAATAAGGTAATAAAACTAATTAAAAAAAACTGATTTGAACCAACAAACTTTCATATAAAAACATAGCACTAAAGCACTATGCTATACTTCCACAATAAGGGAAAAGCTGCTGCAAAAGTAATTATTTTTACTTTTGCAGCTTTAGGAGAAACATGTCAGAGTTTCCGTTTAATGGAGCATGGGACAATCCCCAACGTATCAAATTATATACGTGTGGTGACATGCCAGTGTTCATTACCATATAAATGAGGATCTAACATGGTGGCTGTGAGATACTAGTACCAGTAATTTTATAAGATAGCGCTACAGCCCAAATGTACTTGTTACACCTGCAACAGGGGTCTTAGTGTCCCACTTCCACTAATGTGTAATAACCCAGCAGCATGAGTCTTAAACTTCAGGGAGGGGCCTCACTTGGGGAGAATAATCCTACCGGTACTCTTTATAAGAAATTCCAGGCGCCAACAGTTCTTAATCAATAAACAGTTACTTTATTACTTAA
>WMED01013043.1:0-14578 GCA_019650415.1 Pipa parva
CAGCATAACTGGCTTGGGAGACTCAAAGCGCATATGCTTTGAACTCCCGAGCCTAGAGGTGCGCGTGGTCACTTGTTCCTGAGTCAGTTTACAGGGTGAACTGTCAGCATATCTGGCTGGGCAGACTCAAAGCACATATGCTTTGAGTCTGCCCAGCCTAGAGGTGCGCGATCTCGTGTGCGCACGGGATCGCGTTATGAAGTCAGCTTGTCAATCAAGCAAGCCGGCTTCATAGTACAGCCTCCTCAACCCGACTTTCTGCTAGGCTGCTAGCAGAAAGTCGGGCTGAGAGGCAGATTCACTGTGGGATAACTTTTAAAAGGTAAGTATTTTTTAGTAGATTTAAATGACAAAGTTGTTTAGTCTAACATGCTATGCTAGACTAAACAATGTCATTTGCTGGTGACGGGTACACTTTAAGAGGTGAGAACTGAGTTTATGTTTCTACATTATAAATATAATATATATGTATAGTTTGGTCAATAACTTTACTTACACTTTAACTCAGGGGTCCCCAACTGCAATCCGCAGATCAGTGGCAGTTTGTGGGCCCCTTGGTACCAGGCCACACAGCAGTGATGTGTGCACAGGAGGCTTTCACCATCATGTGGCCAGCATCACTCATTGCCCCACCCACCACCCTCCCAGTCTGTCAAACCTTTAATTGGAGGGGAATTGGTCCCCGATCCAGTAAAGGTTGGGGACCACTGTCTTAAAGGAGAACTAAAGGTATAAAATAAAAAAGACATATTACAAAACTTACCTAATATTGAGTTGAAGCGTTACAGTCATGAACTGTGCTGTACAGCATGAACTGTGCTATAATTTCCCGGCACCGATGCTGACTTCAACGTGTGTAGGGTAACAGAGGAGCCAGCACAAAGCTCCTCCCACTTGATTGTACCAGTGGTGAAAGATGGTTTCAACGTCATCATGTTCATTGCGGGGGCCAATGAGAATGTTCCTCACAATGAGCGTGATGATGTGTGAGCCCGATTCAACCAAGTTGGAGGAGCTTTGTGTTGACTCCTGTGTTACCCTATGCACTATGAAGTCTGCCTCAGTGCCGAGAAATTACAGAAAAGTTCATGCTGTGACTATAACGTTTCAACTCAATATAAGGTACGTTTTTTAATACGTCTTTTTTGTTTTATACCATTAGGTCTCCTTTAACCCTATCCAGTTCCATTCAAATCTGTCCCATCCTCCTTAATTACACCTTTTAGGCCTTAATCTTTGCAAAGGAAATGCACTTTAACATTTTTTTTTGTGCTTTGTTGAATTATCATTTGCAAAATGACCCTCCTTCTGCCTTAGACATTGCATTTGATTAGGATTTGCAGCAATGCAACTTTACTGTGTATTTCAGTAAAAATATATACATGACAATGTGACTGGAACCTTTAAATGTAATTTAAATGCCTTTCCCATAAGCCCTGTTGTAACTTGTAATCAATAAAAAAAAATACATGCCTATTGCCAGTAAGAAGTTGTTACTATGTTAGCCGTTGTATTAGTATTAAATATCAATCTCTGTCCATGCTTTTGGGTGTAATGCTTACAAAGAGTTATTTTCCAATGCTGGAGTTAGAGAGAGAGGTATTATAATCATCCAGTTCAGTTCAAAGTTTACAGGGCGGTTGGGCAGGTAATGGGATCTGGGGCAGGTAATGGGATTCCTAGGAAAGAGCTGACAATCACACTCACAATTACATAGAGAAAAAAACGAGGTGGACAGTGTGAGCTCTGAAAATTGTGTGGGAGAATGGTGTGGAAAGCAGGATCTGCCTGCAGTGATGACTAATCCGAGTGGCAGATTTCAGACCTGGAAGTAGGAGGTTCATATAGGATAGAACAGAAAAAAAAATCATTCTTTGGAGATGACACATCTGCTGATTGATAGTTTAATCTTACTTGAATCTACTGAAAGAAGACATGGCAACATTTTCTAAGAAGGGGTGGATGGAGACTCTGCTGCGATGTTAACGGAAAGATGTATTGTGTATTATGGTATCTCACTGTCAATGTTCTGTGGATTAAATTTACCCTGTATGTAAACGGCAAAGTTTATCGTTATGTGATATCCTGAGCACATGGTTTGTTACGTCCTTAGAATATTAAAAGTCAAGTTCATTTGCTGATTTCTTCTGTGCTTTGACAAGAACTGCACGACTGAATCGGTGTCATTTTGCAAACTGTAAGGTAGTCAGACGCTCCTCCTTGGTTGTCAGACCGCTACACATTTCCATTTTGCTTTTTAGATAAATTAGATCAGGAAGGTACAATCTACATTACCGAAGCAGATGTTGGACTACAACTCCCAGTCATCTTATCACAGGCAGAATGGACATCCCAGCACTATTAAAATACAAATACTGTGATACCTAAACATGTGGGCGGCTCTTGTGAGTAAGGGAACATAAAGCAGAATGCTGTACCCAATACAAATGCAAGGTTATCTGTCAGTCAAGGTGCAGATGACTATATTACAATAGCAATGTCCCTTCTCTAATCTAAAATTATATTGGGATTTAAACCTGCCAAAGCATCCAGAGAGTTTACTGTGTTTTGAATTAGGCATAGTTTTATGGGATGTGTTATATACACGTTTAGTTTTGATATTAGTGTATAGATGCTCAAGCTGCATGTTAGGGGATGCTGGGATTTGTAGTCCAATATCTGCTGTGTTGATGCAGTCTGTGTATCCCTTTACTAATTACACGAAAAACAAGATCAAATATAGGGACTAGAATTTTCAGTCTAAGAGGAGGATAATTGCAAACTAAAAACTGAATAAAATAATAAAGCAAAATAGCTTATTCAGCCTTAGTAGCTGTAACTTTGGCTTGAATAAGACACTGCACATGCTCATTAGTGATTTTGGTGCAGTACAATTAGCGAGGGTAAGACTCTGCTTCCTGGATTCACAGTTGTAATGGTGGCAGGCATCAAAGGGTAAAGATGTAGTTCTGAAAGTGTATATTTAAAAGGACAACAAAACCAAAAATCAAAAATGCCTCAAATGCATTTATAGTAACTAAATATTCAATGTGTGCTTTCAATAATACTACATTGTATTTATAAAGTAAGATATTTAGCTTTAAAAGTTAAGCTTTAGGGTGCATTTCTTACATATGTATTACCGGACTGGGGGAGGTCTGTTATACAACATTTTATTGTAACTTTTGGCTTTGGATGTATTTCTCACTGCTAAATTTATATTTGGAAAATGTTATCCAGGAAGTTCAGTTTGAGATGAGCTAAAAATAGTAAAACAAAAACGAATCAGTTTATGAGAAAAAAATAATATACATAATTTTATTAAAAAAATATTTTTTGCTTGCTCCAGGGTGTAAAGAAAACAAAAAAAACCAAGAAGTGTTGATTTTGATTTTAGTAAATATCAAACTAGTCAAAATATCAGTAGTTAAAGCATAAATGAATATAATAAAAAGTTAAAAAGCTGGTTTTAAAAGAAAGATGACACAATTTGCCCATTTGCCTATCATGTGCTTCCAGCTATAGATATGAGATTCCATGTGGCAGCCCCACTCCTTTTCCCCTTTGACAAGAATGAAAACAACAGGAGGCCTTGCCATGTTGAGGAAGGGAAGAGTTATTCAGCCTCAGCTATATATCTCAGGGTTGCCTGCAGTCAGCAGGGGAAAAAGGATTTGAAATGTGATGACATCAATACCTGAATGTTTCACAGAGATGGTCACACATGTGCAGCCAGGTGGAATCAGACTTCCACAGCTGCTTGTTTTCTGATGGACAGATGTCAATGTGTCAAATTGTTTCTTTTTTTTTTTGTGAAAGTTTGACACTTTTTTTATTTTTATTATAAACAAACTGTGTCTAGTTGGGTTCTTCATGAGCATTTTGATTTCTTATATACCATTTTGAACATGCTGGAAGATTTGGATAAACTGATATTTAACTTACAAAAAAAAAAAAGCCCTTTAAATGGTGGTGTGCGCATTTCACAGAAGAAACTGCTGAAGTGTGGCATTTTAAATTGTACTAGTTATACTCTGCTTACGTTCTAGATCCTGTATGGCTTTTACACAGAGTCTGCCTGTTTTACTTGCCTGCTCAGTGGGGAACAGAATAAAACCTTCCTTTAGATTATGGGCTGATAATCAGATTCAGATCTTCTTGCTGCTTTGGCAGATCATGGAAAAATCCTTGTTTCTCTTCCTTTCTTAATAAAGTCTACATTATGATTGCACCTACTATAGAAAGACAAGGAAACCTCTTCAATATCTGAGACTGGAAAGGGTGACATTTTGGTGGCCAGCTGCATAAACCTCCATCTTGTATGGAGGATATTTATAAAAGATCGAAATGGTCCAAAAAGGTGGAAAAAGATTTCTCTGTAATTTTCCACTTTTCAGCCATTTTGCCTATATATCTTATTTTTACCACCAAATCCTTCATTGTATGTTTGGCTGATATTCCCCTCCCCAAATATACCCTATTGGTATTTACCAAACTTTCTCGCTTGTTTTAGTGCACTCAATATTGCTCAAAACTGTTTGCCAAGGTAGGCAAACAAAACAACCTCACCTGATGGTGTTCAGGACCTTTTTATGTTGTTGATATTGGCACACTCAGTGCCCTGATTGGGTCCTTCTCTTGCCTGCTCTTCTTTGCATTCAATGAATACATGTGTAGGTACAATATGTGAACCTAATAGCGCTTTCTTCATATGTGCACATTGGCAGTGAAGGAAGAAGAAGGCTAGGTTATGAAGTGACAATCACACAGGTAAACAGCACTGACATTCAGGAGATAGGAGGAGGTACATCATTAGGTAAGTTTCTTTGCTTCTCCTACACTGTCACCAGCATCACATATGAAATAAGTTTAGTTATCCTTTAAGGCTAGGGTTTGGACACCTGTGTTTCTGGGCCTTCCAGTACATGGAGTTCACACAACACTTCCTGATCACAAGCACTTTGCTGTCGCAGTCACAGGAAACAGAAGGAAAGGCTTTCTACGAGGTCACAATCCTTGGCCTGTCTCTCAGTAGAACAATAGCTGCATTTTAGCCCTGCGTGGGAGAGTGACCAAACATCACTATATACTATATTCTATGCTTAAAGGATCTGTTTAATGACTGGTTATGTATTCTGAAAATATTATTCACGTTATAATTCATCTTAGTTAATAAAATATGCAAATAAATGTGAATCCCAATGTGATTAATAATACTGCCAGTAGGGTTAACAGCAACAAATTTACATTGTTACTATTTCAGCCTGAAAAAATTCACTAAACTAAACAGTTTTGAAAAGTAAGACAGTTTTTTCTTAAATAAATATCTCTCTCTTAATGTTCCATGTTAAAGGAGACAGTTTTATGAACCCTAATTTACTATACTAAGCAGTTTACTTTTAGTGTCACAACAAGGACTTCTTTTATATTCAGTGTTTTGCTTCTTTATTTTTTTGTTTTTTTTTTTGTTGCTATTTATCTTCTTTTTTTCTGGTTTTTATAAAACATACCCTTTGTTTCTTCTCTAAGAGAGCTGATTTTTGTTTTGTCAATAGTTTCATTGTAAGCTACAATAATGTGCTACTCGCTGATTATAAAATTAGACGCTGAGTTCACTGTGTAATTTTGATCTGTTACAGACATGAATGAGCTGGATTTATTTTTTGATTTACAATGTCATTAGGTTGGAAGACGACAGTCTAGATCATTTCTTGAATATGTCAGTTACTTAGTTAGAGTCCACTTATTTAATTGTAATAAATTAGAGTGTGCAAAATACATATATTTAGAAGATGTTTGTAACTATCTACAAGAAAGCTATGCTATGGGCTACAGAACACTGGAGGGATATTCACCACCAGATTTACATCTCAGGAGCTTAAAGACTTGGTGCCCTAAGCCAGACAAACTTACTGATCATGCCCCCTTGTGAAAAAAAATTAAAGACTAAATTATGCAATGTTTTATCTGTGTGACTGATGCAAAGCCAAATTGCCTTAAGTCTCTTTACCAGCTCAATTTGTCTCCATGACTTAAATTAGTTCTTTTTTTGAGTACCACCTAAAAGATTCTGCTTTTGAGTGTGTAAACTAGCACTGTAGTAATTGAACTGAATAGAACTAGTCTGAGTATTGCTAGGAAGGGAGAGGACTTTTATCAAGTACTTTAGAACCAAGAGAAAGAGGGGAATGAAGGAAACAGTAGTATATACATTCTGGAGACCTGGCTGGAATATGGTCATGGGAAGTGGTTGTGGCTTTTATGGGGGACTCTATAATTGCTAAGAGACCTTCTAATTTTAGCTTGCCTAGATCTCAAGGTGAGAGAATGCTGTTGTGTTGAGTGGGACCATATCAGCTGTTGAATGTAGTTTGAATGTCATTGTTGAAGGTTCTTCATGTTGGATTGTGGTCTACAGTTCAGCTCAAGAGAACAGTTTCTGAACCCTCCACTTGGCTGTTTGCAAGGGTGCTCTGGATCTGAACTAATAAACCTCATATTTTGTCATCCAATTTATTCTACAGTATTGCTAGAGAGATTCTTTTTAGGAGATGCACATCAGAGTCCTACTTACAAAATAGGCAGGTTTTTCCCTTTTATCATTTCTTTTCTGTGACCTTGACATAAATCTTTGTTGCTATTTTAATGTAGAACATAAGATAGGATATCAGAAACATGACAATTCCCACTTGTGTGCAGCTTCTTAAAGACAATTACAAAGTAGAAACTTCCTCCAATTTGACAGCTTTGTATCAAGGTTACAGATAGGCTCAAATAAATGCAGGGCCTAAAGTGAATTAAACATTTTTGTGGGGGGGGGGGGGCCTTATCTAGGCAGACATTGTTACAAATCTTTAAAACAATAACTTGTTCATCAAAGAGTAAAATCACTTGGCCTCATCAATTTGCTACAATTCACATCAATTTGCCAATTGTGTTGCAAAGTCAGTTGTGGAAAATCACTATTTGGTGTCTTCTTGCAATAAAGCACATTGTTGCATATTACTTTCTAAGTGTTGTCAGGCAAATAGTAGTGGTCGCATTTTGTAGTGAATTTATCGTAAACAGATGTATTAAATATTCCTGATACTAAGGGCGAAATTTATAAAGGGCAAAATTTAAATTCCGATCTCACGTGCAAAATTTTTCCGCACGATCAAATTTTTTCCACATGTGCGTAATTTTTACTGCACGATCGGAAATCGATTGAAATTCTGCACGTGTGATCGGAAATCAATCGAAATTCCGCACGTGCAGTAAAAATTCCGATCGTGCGGAAAAATTCCGCATTTAATAAATTTCACCCAATGAAACAAGAAAATCATAGGGACTGATGAGGGGAAAGAAGAGACAAGAAGACAAAGTTTTGCTTAGTGGGCCCCTGATCTCTTGTTTCCTGTTGGGCCCCTGATCTCTTGTTTCCTGGTGGGCCCCTGATCTCTTGTTTCCTGGTGGGTTTCTGATCTCTTGTTTCCTGGTGAGCCTCTGATCTTTTGTTTCCTGGTGGACCTTTGATCTCTTGTCTTCTGTTTGACCCCTTATTTCTTGTTTCCTGGTGGGCCCCTGATCTCTTGTTTCCTGGAGGGTCTGATGATTTGTTCTTTCCTGGTGGGCTTCTGATTTCTTATTTCCAGGTGGGTCCCTGATCTCTTGTTTCCTGGTGGGCCCCTGATCTCTTGGTTCTTGGTGGGCCCCTGATCTCTTGTTTCATGGAGGGCCCCTGATCTCTTGATTCCTGGTGGGCCCCTGATCTCTTGTTTCATGGAGGGCCCCTGATCTCTTGATTCCTGGTGGGCTCCTGATTTCTTGTTTCCTGTGGTCTCCTGATTTCTTGTTTCCTGTGGTCTCCTGATTTCTTATTTCCTGGTGGGTCCAAGCACTCCAGTCCACATGGATATTTAAAAGGAGACAATGCCATCCTTTTATACACTGGAATTTGCTTTGTGTCTGTCCAATCAGCTGCAGATGCTTTGAACATTTTAATCAGCACAATTGGTGAAAAACTAGGAATGGAAGTGATACAGTAATGCCTTATTAAAAACTATTTTATAAAAAAGTTGCAATAAATAAATGGTGTTTAAGACACAGATAATTGAGTGTTAATTGTTTATTGTACTATGCTTCTGTAAGCACATTGAAGCACAGACCATTTGTGAGGTTTGCGTGCCATTGCTATTATTTTTAGAATTCCATTATTAGTTCCCAGCCCATCTGCTGGCAGGCATCTGTAAAAGACTCTTTCCTTTTGCTGTATGTTATGGGTGACAAAAGGTGATTATTGTTTCAGTATCTGTTCTGCCAAAATATGTTTCAGCTATTGAAAAATCCCTGCTTTTTTCAAAGCTAATTTTCTTTTTAACTGAATATTTAACCCCCTTTTTTTTTTTTGGTTTAGTTTACCATTGTGATTACCATTACCATTCCACGACACCATCTATAACACTGGTTACAAAGTTTTACACTTGTCATATACAGGTACAAGGGGGGTACAAGGGGTAGCAGAGCCCAGTGCCTGCTTAAAAGGAAACAGTAGGCCTTTTTCTGTGTTTTTTAGTTCTCCATATTTATGCTAAAACAGACATTTTTCCATTATGTGATTATATATAAATATCTATACGAAGATGAAAAAAAAATAAAGTAACACTGTTTTGAAGCAAACCTGTTGTTAACTTGCAGTTCCCATGATCTCCTGTGCCTGCAACCACTCTTTAACCCTTAACATCAACTTTCTGCAACCCTAAAACTGTCTTATATCCCAGAGGTAGGATTCTGCTCACAAACTGAGGAAATATGCATTAACCCCTTCGCTACAGATCCAGATTGCTATGGGGTGTCACGGCTGCTGCTGCATTACCCATACGGAGCCAGATAAATCAAGGCTCCATATCATGATGCAACAACATGACACACACGCAGGTGGTGGTTCCGTGTCACGGCGCTGCGCCATGACACGCACGTGGGTAGTGATTCTGTGTCACGGCGCAGCGCCATGACACGTAGCAAAGAGGTTAATCCCTTGTGTATTTAAGGAGAACTAAAGCTATTAAAAAAAGACATATTAAAATGTACCTTATATTAAATTGAACCGATGCAGTCACAGCTTCATCTGTGCTGTAATTTCACTTTTTTATATATAGCTTTAGTTCTTCTTAAAGTGGATCTGTCACCTCAAAACTCGAATACTAAATTGGGTTCTACTAATGAAATAAATTTTAAAAAATATATATATATATGCATTAAAAAAATGCACCTTTATATATCACTTTTCTCTGTCATCCACCCTGTCAGCCTGACTTCACTTTCTGGAGTCAGGTTGAGCGAGGCTAAATGATGATTGACATTATAGCTCCTCCAATCAGATCCCTACTAGGTTGTGATTTAAGGTATCTGATTAGAGGAACTTTAATGTCAGTCATCCTTTTAGCCCTTCCCAACCTGACTTGAGAAAGAAAAGTCGGGCTCACAGGGAAAATGAGTAAAAAAAAAGTCGGACTCACAGAGAAACGCTGTATAAAGGTACATTTTTTTAAATACATATATATTTTAAAAAAGCTTATTTCATTAGTAGAACCTAATTTACTATTTGTGTTTTAAAGTGACAGGTCCACTTTAAATACAGAAGAATGGGGGCTAGGAATTCTTTTAGATGCTTAGATCCATATACAGGTCCCTTCTGGAGCAACACAGATGCAGATTGTGCAGTACAAATCATATGTTACCACTTTTCCTTTCTGGAGCAAATGTTTAAAAACCACCAAGAAATGAAAATGCCTCAAATGCATTTATAGTTACTATATATTCAATTTGTTGCTTTAAAAAGATATTAATTGTGTCTATAAAGTATATTTCACCATTTAGCTTTAAAAAATTAGGTTTTCTGGCTTACTTCCTGAATGTTTGTTATCTAAAGCAACATTTAAAACAATGGGACTGGGTGAGGTGTGTTTAACAACATGACTGTTATGAGTAAACAGACACAGACAGAAAGCAATCCATTTCATTCATTCGACTTCAAAGATAACATTTTTGAAAGTGCTGTATTTGAATATCTAACATGCCAATTTAAATGGGATTTTTTTGTGTGTTACTGGTCCTTTAAGTAAATGTTAGGTGTAGAGCTAAGTATTTTAGTGACCATGCTTCTTGCAGAGCAGTTGCGAACTCTAACAATTTATTTAAAACCCTTACTGAGGAGCAGTCCACATATACTCAGAAACTGGGCTTTCTACAACTCATTAGTGGGGTTTATACTACCCTTGCTAGCTGATAAGGTGAACTAAGATTTAAATACTTTCTTAACACTACCTGTAGGGTCCCTTCACTAATAGGGTAGAGGGAAATAAAACCTGAGATCCCTCCCAGCACCACCTATTTTGTAGTGTGAAGACTGGGCATGAGCTGTAACCAATAAATATACAGGACAAAGCATGGTCAATGGTGAATGTGCATGAATCACTATAATATATATAGTCCCCTTGGCAGCCCTTCAGACTGTAAAATTTAAATAGTGCTGCAAACAGTCTACTAAACTTGCTTGGGCCCCTGAGCCAAGAGTACAGTCTAGCAGTTTAGAAGGTAATAGTTGTAAAACTAAGCAAAAAAAAAAAAACATTACTGTTTTGGGATAAATACTAAAATATCAAAACCAACAATATATAGGCTAATGTTCCTCTTAAATTTTTAGTTGTGAACTGAACACTTTAGCCCACTAGATTATCATGATTCCACCTACAGAATGGACATTAAGGGGGGTTATTGGCTAAAGCCTGAATTTTTGCGTAAAGGTGTGAATTCGCCAGCTAAAGACAGTCACAATAGACTGCTACTGTCACAGTCATGCCTTTAGAATGAGAATATTGTCACAGTCGCGTCTTTACTATGGAAATATTGTCGCAGTCACAACTTTAAATATATCGTCACTTTTCTATGGGAAAAATTGTCGCAGTCGCGGATTTGCTATGGGAATACGTTTTTGAGAATTTGACAGTCGAATTCTCACTTTAGTCAATAACCCTACTTCTCTCTTTCAGCCTACAAATCCGCAAAGCTGTATCCGACGGGTGGATCCCTGGATTTCCCCCACATTATGATGCAGGGAGATGGACGGAGGAGAAGAAACGAGAATTATTTTGACGACATACCAAGATCAAAGCTTGAAAGACAAATGGCACAGGTAAGGGGGCCTCTCATGTTAACAGTTCTTATGTATCAGTCATAACAGTAACTAGGGAAAAAGCTCTAGAGGAGGCCTATAACCTGCACTTATAATAATTCAATCTTCTAATAAAGAGACATTGGTGCTGTGATGGATGCACATGTAATTGCTACTGAGGTTCACTGGCAATGCTTAGTATGCCAGAGTCTCATACAAAGCTGGAGTGCCCTAAGGCCAGGAACACACTGGCATATATGTGTGAGTAGTTTTTCTTTTGCAATGTCAGGGATCAGTGGCACAAACATGCCCAGTAGAATCCCTTCTGCACTTGTTACAGCTAGTTTTTCAAAATAAGGGCAAATTGTTTTGTTTTTTTAAGGGAAATGGAAAACAAGCACAGTATTTGCTTGTAAATTGAACAGCTTGGTTTTATAAAACAGAGCAGCTTGCAACAATTGCAACAGTCTTTAAAAGCTATTACAACTCTGCGCTGGGTGAAGGTTTCTCCAAGAGCAGATAATATCAGCATTACAGTAATTTAGGCGTGAATAGTAGGAAACTAAAAACTAACCTTTAGCATGGATAAATAATAAAATAAATAAAAATAAAATATAGTTTTGATCATCACTAGTTCCAATGCCTTTACTAGTGTATACTTTAACATCCCTTTTAACTATTACATGTACCTATAATTCTGAAACAAATATGTTGCCTTTACTAAATTAAAGGGCAATTATCTATCATTATCTATCATGACCAGGGATTAGACCTCTTCATGCTCTGCCCCATGCTCCGTGTTCATTTTTGATTGGTGCATGATTTTTTTCTGACTGATTAAAAGAGAAAGGAAAAACTGCTTCTTGCAGTTGTTGAAGAGGCAAACCTTTTCCTTCTTTAGAAAGCAGAATTAAATTGTGTTTGTTTCTGTTCCAATATAATTGTAGCTACATTATAGAGACAAAGCTTTCAGACAGATCATTGTTACAGAGGAAGAGGCAGTATCTGAAAGAGTTTGTTTCTCTGCCTGTAGACTGAAAGAAGGTGTCATTTCCTTTAACACAGGCACTGGGAAGACGCTGGCAAAATGAATACAGCATCCTGATTGGTGCACAGATTTCAGACACTTTTTTTTTTAAAGTAACCTAACCATAAATGATATGCTGAAATTACAGAGTCTACCAGACTTAACTGCTGCATTATGAAGCAGCAAGTCATTGCCTATGGTCTGTAGCGCTGTCTTATAGAACTGCTGGTGCTAACATCTCACAGTCACCTTATTGAATGCTCTTTAATATGCTAATGAGCCCTGCCATGTCATCAAACATATTTTTTAACTGGCTGGAGAATGTCACACAGAACATTGAAAATGGTCTATGGTTTTCACACATACTCTGTAAGAAACCAGTGCCCAGGACCATTGTGAGCTGAAACGCGTTCTTCTCCCTGTCAGTGTGCAGCCCGGCGCCGACATCTCCTAATAGTCACATGGGAGAGAGGTGCATCATCAAGGAGAGATGGGTTGATGATGCGCCACTCTCCCATGTGACTATTAGGAGATGCCGGCGCTGGGCTGCACACTGACAGGGAGAAGAACGCGTTTCAGCTCCAGCACACCTTAGAGTTGGTGGCACAGATGAAGATGGAATCCTAAACAAGGAAGTGCTACATAGCACTTCTAAACAGGTAAGATATTTCATTTTAGGAACAAAATTGAAAATAAAATGCATTTAATAAAAGTTAGTAATTCGTATTTACTAACATATGCATTTTTTTCAATTTTGCCCAGACTGTTCCTAACTTGCTCAATAAGAGCTCACTTTCAGCGCCTTTTGAGACTTCTAGACGGAAAAGCCAGCAACAAGCTCTTCAGCAGCATTACACTAATAGCTTGTACCGAAGGGGAGGAGCCTAAAACACACCATTTTTGTTATTGCAAGTGCTTGAATCTGCACTTCCTTAGCATGACTGAGACTGATGCCATTTTACAGCAGTCAGTAGCACCACTCCATCACACAGTGTGTTCAGAACAGAGAATCTCTGTAATATGTCAGCACTATAAAAAATACAATACATTACAAAAAGTATGGGTCACTAGACCTCTAGAAATATTGCCCCGTTGATGAATTCCCCTGTATGTGTTTTGACCGGCAGTGAAACATGCAACATGCATTTTTTTCAATGGGTAATGATGACAAAACCTTAGCAACTTTTCCCAGGCGCAGTTTACTACAGCAATAATGTCTCTTACCTACTTTTACTCTGAAAACCTAGTCTGGAAAAAGGCACAGGGACAAATGGTTTTATATCTTTTATTTCTAGGCATGTGACAGTGGATTCACAGCCTGCATAAAATGCACTTAGGCTATCCTCATGGAAATTAGCCATATTCCATTGTGCAGAATGATTCTTTTTCTAACACAATAAGATCAGTGGACTGAGAGTTTGTATCTGTGATCCATTCCACTTTGTAAATGTTAAAGGCAAGTCCTTCATGGAACATAAAATGCTGAAACCATTAGCTGCCATATAATGGAAGATAGAGGTAATTTGGAGAACTGGTTAGGTTTCCAATTCATTAGCACAATTTGTAAAGACATGAAACAGACCAAAGTTGTCCTGAGCACGATGTACAAGGTCACACTGTGCTTCAACATAAGGGATTGGGCAGGATAGAGGAGGAGACCATTGTTTATCTTAATAGGCAACAAAGTAAAAACAACTTAGCTTCCTTGTTCCCATTTCCATTTGTTTTTGACCCATTTACCCCAATGAAAGTTCATTTCTGATTGGTTGCTACTGTGTATGTTTTATGGCAGTGTCACACCTGACAGGTTGGCCCTTTTTTCTTCGGTGACAAACAAATTCCCGCAAACCCCCATTAACTTACATCAATACTTATGCATTTACAGTAATACTTCAGTTAATACCACTGTACAATTACAGGCAGACAGTTCCCCTATCCCTGCTTAATTTCTTGATACCGGTAGTTATATTATACTTTACTTCAAGATGGACAATCATTTAAGTTTAAAAAAAAACAATAGTACAGAAGAAGGGCTTGTTTTCTTAACGTGTAGTAAATTTGCTGCAAACAGCAAAACAAAAATCAAACAACAAAAAAACAACAATATAAATCAATGTAACTGCCATGTTAAAATAGATCTTATCTTTTTTTGGTGTTACTGGTCCATTAAGGATTGACAGCATTGATTGTGAATGTAAAAGGAAAAAATAGATAAAATGCATCCAAGGAAGATAAAATACTGTAGGTGCCAAGTACTCTGCTTTCAGCATAAATCACTGTTGGGTTTTTCAGGACTGTTCAATTTGATCCACTGTTCCCCAGACTTCCAGACAAAGGCTGGTCCAAGGTTGAATACAGCTCATTGATAATAGAGGTGAAATGGATCTTCCACAAATATT
>WMED01013045.1:0-14578 GCA_019650415.1 Pipa parva
TGTTGGCCCAAAAACTGACTTCGACTTATACACGAGGTCGACTTATACACGAGTATATACATTTACATTTTTTATAAACAGATGAAATCAAATCCTTCTTTCAGTTTAAGAGCACATGGGAACACATGAATAAACAGCGAGGAGGAAAGTGTCCTAAAATGTAGATGTTAATCCTAGCCATAATCTGGTGAAGAAAGCATTTCAAAGGTATAACCTTAGATCCAGTGTGGTGTAAGCTTTCTAAAAGGACCTTGACAGTAGTGAGGATAGTTAGTGGCAGAATAATATGTGGTGTGAATGTGTGGATACCATGGTGGACGGTGGTTAATTTAGCTGGTGTTTTACACAGGTTTCCAATGTAATTTATTTTACATTTATTATTTATATTCTAATAATCTGTATAAAGTATTTACATTTCCAGCAATAATAACTGAATATATAGGGTTGTTGAGGAACTAGCCCCCATTATGGTAAAGGTTTATTATATATGTGTATAAACACTGGAGAGAACTATTATAGTTTTAAGCTCTTAGTTCTGCTTCAAAGCAATATAATTTATATATAGATGATAATCTTACATGTTACATAGTAATCTCTCTTAAATTGCATTTTCCAAAAGTTTGTCCAGCTCGATTTGACCCCGCAGAATCTGTTTATCCAATTCTATTTGGACGTTGAATTGTGCCTATTCGATCAGCTGCAGGAGTAATGAACATTCTAATAAGCACAGGTGATGATGAACTGTGAAATGGTGTGTTCCAGTAATTCTTTACTGAACAGCTTTGCATTTCAATGTATGCAATATTTATAAACTCTTTCCGTTACAAGCATGGATAACATAACATAAACATGCATGTGCATATGAACTCAGAGGGAATAGTGTACATTTAACTATATAGTGCAATTGTAATATAGCTGTCTCTGGAAGGCAAGAGGTTAAGCGTGCAAAACAGATGCAACATTCTGACATTTATCTGACAATACAATATCGGTTAGCAAATGCCATCTTCTCTTCAAAGCCACAGGAAATATAAGACTGTGGTCATGATTAAAGAGAACGAATTGTACAAAGCCCTATTAATTTCCTTTCATTTTTAAACAGTAACACTTATATCCAGCTCTGCGACAGCTGATCCTTCAGATAACATTAGCACTGATTCCTGACATGTGCGATCCCTACCCCATTATTGGGTTATCAAATGATATGTAATTAAAAGTGTGACACAGGACATTAAAAGGGAAAAAAAAAAAAAGATAATCTCTTTAAAAACTTTAAAGGCAAAGCAAAAACTTCTGGTGTTTTTGATCAGCATCGTATTTCAAAGAATAACATCCTATCATTTCAATTTTCTGTGTAAGAACTGGGCTCTGTAAATTGACAGTAACTGGTGACACCTACAGGATTTTATTCAAAGCGCAGGAGCTCATCATTCCACTGCAAGCACTTTTCCTATCAGCAGGTGTCCTCATTTTGGCTGCAAATTTACCTCAGATACATTAGTTTAAAAGCTTTTCCATGTCTTGTAAAGTGGGCAAAAAGTTATTTTTAAAGAGGGGGATAAAGTTATCAAGGTGTTTAAGGTGAGAAAATGCAACCATAAACGTTGCAGCTCCGAGGCCAAATCTTTGTGTGTGATTTTCAGATGGAAGATTTCTCTCTTTTTTACAGAATACTTTCTTGATTAAAAAAAAAAAAAAGCTATTTTTTTTTAAGCAGCTGAAATTCAGTTATTCAATGGGAGGGAATATTTCCCACTGCTCATGATTCTGTCCCAATTTTATTCCTAGTATAGAGACAACGGGAAGGGGCCTTGCTGTTCATACACACCAGTACCTGATATTGTTTATTACTAAGTTGTGTGCTGTTAGGGTTACACAGGTAGCACATCACACAGCTGATACAGTCCTGACCTGCAGCTCTCACCCATCATTCCTTTCTGTATACCGTGGCCCATTTCCACTTGTGTAATCCATTTATAGGACACCAAATAAACTAGCCTTTTTTGGCACCATAATGGCCCAATAGCACCATTTCTGTGGATGGGGTAACCCACCCCTTGTCTACCTGCTGCTGTCCCACCCATGAACTGCCTAGGAACTTAAAATGGCATATAAATCGCTGACAAGGGGGTGCCTCAATTACAGGCACTCTGGGTAAACATACACTGAATAACTGCCATGTGGCCTAGACTAATATGCATGTAATTACTTAGCAACTTCCCATTTTGTAGGGGGGGGGTAAATATCTGTTGGAAAAAAAGACAAAAAAATATGATGCATTGCACAATAATATCCCAAATTTTTTAATTTTAAAGAAACATGCCAGCCTCCAACACTTATCTTGCTGTGTGTATATCCCTGTTAAATAAAAACGTTTGCAATGCATATTATTTATTTGCCTTCTCTCTTTCACTTACTTTCTCTTCAGCAGCTCAGTATGGAATCTTTGTGAATGACTCTAGTGGGAATAGCTTTTGTAGAAGACACAGCAGGATTATCCAGTGAGCTCAGGGATAGCGGGCAGCTGTATGCTCCTCTGAGGAGTCAGAGAGGTAATCTCTAAGGACAGAAGTGTATAGCTTTTCCCATGTCAAAGAATTAATGGTCAGGGTGGAACATATCTTCTAAATCTCCTATGGGAAGCAGAGCTGACCCTTATACATGCACTACATTACAAATCACAACATAATGATTTGTACTGTGTCCTAATGAATATAATCCTTTTCATTAATATTCCTATCACCTATTTATCTTGTTCCACTACGATCCATCCAAATCTGTTTTAAGTGTAGGTTGAATTGTGCTTGGCTGAAAAGTAGTCACTGTGCTGTTATGGTATCATAGCGTGTATCACACTCAGCATGGACCATAGAAAAGTAAGGAGAGACTTTCCTGAGGAAGATCAGAAAGACACTTATAGATAAACATGCTAAAGGTAATTGCTGTAAAACCAGCTTGATGTTCTTGTTTCTACGGTTGCACATATTATTCAGAAGTTTAAAGTCTGCCGGACTGTACCCTGTTTCCCCTGAAACTAAGGCATGGGGGAGGTTTTACTGTGGCATTTGAAATAAGGCACCCCCATGAAAATAAGACACCCCCCCAGAATTAAGGCACCCTAAATACCGGCTTCTGCAGATACCCTCCTGTTACAGCGTTCTTCTCTGCCTCCCCGGCGCACACTAATGATGTCATCAAGAAGCGGTGGGGGAGGAAGTGAGGAGCGCTGTAACAGTAATCTAAGGGAGGGGGGACAAACACCAGCATAGCACACCCTCCCCCCCCCCCTCCCCCTTCAGAGGACATGGAGCAGGGAGGGAGTGAAAATAGGATTGTAAGATCTGTTTAACCCCCTCCCTACCTCATGTCCTCTGGAGGCGGGGGCAAGCAGCACAGTGTAAGAGGGGGTCTGTGGGGCAGGCAGCACAGTGTATTTTAAATATTGTATTTGTTCCCTCTTTTTTAACTTTGTATGAGTGTGATTTTTTTCTTTAGGGAAACATAAGACATTCCCTGAAAATAAGACATAGTGTAACTTTGGGAGCAAAAATTAATATAGGACACTGTCTTATTTTCAGGGAAACACGGTAGTTACCATCCCTGGACATGGTCACAAGAGTTAAATTGTTGACAAATTGAAGAGATGGAAAATACGTATGGTAACCAAAAATCCCAGAACAACTTTCAAAGAGATTAGAGGTGAACTTCAAGGTCAAGGTACATTGGTTTCAGATTGCACCATCCATTGCTGTTTTTGCCAAAGTGGACTTAATGGAAGACGACCAAGAAGAAAACCACTGTTGAAAGAAAATCTTAAAAAAGCGAGACTGGAATTTTCCAATGCATATTGACAAGCCACAGAGCTTCTGGGAGAATGTTCTTTGGACAGATGAGACGAAACTGGAGCTTTTTGGCAAATCAAATCACCTCTAAGTCCACAGATACAAAAAAAAAAAAGACGTATACAAAGAAAAGAACATTGTACCCACTGTGAAACATGGAGGAGGCTTGGATATATTTTGAGGCTACTTTGTTGCATCTGGCACGGAAGGTCTTGGATCTGACTAGGGTACAATGAGATCTCAAAACTAGCAAGTCATTCTAGAGTGAAATGTGCTGCCCAATGTCAGAAAGCTTGGTCTCAGGATAATGACCAAAACACAGTTAAAAACATCCTAAAATGGCTAAGAGCAAAGCACTGGACTATACTAAAGTGGCCTTATATGAGCCCAGATCTAATTCCTATTAAACATCTGTGGAAGGAACTGAAACATGCATGTAGAAGTCCCCCTTCAAAACAGAGATATCTGGAGCACCTTGCTCATGAGGAGAGGGCCAAGATACCTGTGGACAAGTGCAGAGGTTTCATTGACAGTTACAGAATGTGCTTGATTGCAGTGATTACCTCAAAAGGTTGTACAACAAAATATTAAGTTAAGGGCACCGTCATTTTTGTCCAGGCCAGTTTCATTAATTTGTTTTTTAAAAATTATTCTGTTTAACCACAATTCAAAAGCAATGTCTGACTTTCATTATTTGATCTTCACGAAATGTAATTTATTTTTGTCAGTTTTAAGTTACTTTAGTGACCACTGTGGGTTTTTCTTTCTTCAACGAAAAGGTACCGAAAATGTTGTCTACAATAATATCTGCTGCTGAGAAAACACAATTTCTAAAGATATAACAGTTGAGTACAGCATCTTTCAAATATGGCAGCCTGGCATCATGTGGCATAAAAACAACAGAAGAAAAAACAAAAATACAATTGCTACATGTGTAAACAGGACTATGCAATTTAAGTGCAACTGTAGCAGTCGCAGTCAGTGTAAACTATACCAAATAAACCGCAAAATTTGCAAGCGTGAAACAAACCTTTCACACAAATGGCACCAAGGATTAAGGTTATAGAGTCAGAGGATGATTCTCCAGTCAAATTCTTTAGTCAATGACCAAATCAAATCAATCTGAAACGCATCTTAATGCTGCACATTTATTGTGCATTTAAAATAATACAGAATTGACGGTCCTTGTCTTCCATTGTAAAATGAATGGTCAGTGTTGCACATATGCATTTCCTGCACCCAACCCAAAACCAAGAATAATGTTCAAAAAATTAAATTTATCTCAAATGTGTATAACGGAATTGTCAAGCTGTTCAAACTGAATTACTTCATGTCAAAATGTTTAAAATTGCTGTCTCGATGAAGAATTGATTTAAAAAAAAAAAAAAAGATAAAAAATTAGATTGTTTTGGAGAAAGAGTAAAAATATCTTCACACGAAAAAAAACCCCTGAACAAAACTACTACAGGATCAAACAACTGTATCTATGAGAAGACTTACATTGCGCTGAATTAATTAGGCATGCTTCATTTAAATGGATCTAATTGCAGTATTACTAACAGGGATATACTGCAGCCATCAGTCCATAAATCGTTTCAGAATGACTTAAGCCTCATCATTCTTTAACCACCTGACATTTTATTTTTTTCAACCAAGGAAAAAAATCTAACATTTTTATATAATTATCTAAAACTATTTTAAACCCAGCTCGCATGTAATCTAGCAAACAAGTACTTTTTCAGAAGTGTTCTCCGCCCATATAAAACGATATATTGAAGGCCATTTTGGTTGTTCTGTACGATGACCCTTTCTGCATACAAGATAACCAATATTAATACAGAGGGCAGGCTTGTAGATGAATTACAGTGATCTATAAGAACCTTTTGAACATTTACTGTCTAACAAACTTATGAAAGACCATCTGCGTTGCAACAATTCAGAAATGATTAGCCTTGAACTATCATTCATTGTAATCACACTTCTCAAAGAGCAAGGATTAATGTGAAATTGCAAAATCAAACTCCAACCCTGCGACAGCTATAGGATTAAAGGTTTAGCTAATGAATCTGTCCTGACCCAATGACAAAAATAAAAAAAAATTGTAAAAACACTGATTACAAAATAGAAACATTTCAGTTGCTAATTTGTTCATATACTTCTGTTTTACTGAATTTCTTTTAAGGCCACATATTTATGGATTACAGAATCAATGAGAAAAATATTTGTAGACAGAATATCTAATGTTAGACGTTACTTTGTCAGTAAGTCATAGTCATGGCACTGATATCATTCAGAAACTGTGATTCCAACTCATTAACATGTATTTATCTTTATCCTGTTGAATCATAGTTATTCCCCTAGTCTGCTTATTCATTTATATCTTCAAGGAGAAATCTATGCCTAATCTAATCTTTTGTAAAATCACCTTTAAAGTATGGTCTTTCGCAGCAACTGAAAATAACAATTTTCTAACACTTTTTTTTTATATATATTTGAACCTCTCACTTTCTCTGTTCATATCATTTCCCTTTGCCCTAGATTTCCCTTAACCCAGAAAACTAAAGGCTAAATAAAAACGGTATATCATTCAGTGACCATTTTAATCTTACGCATTCGTAGGCATTGCTGTTAACAAGTATTGCCAACCATTAGAGCATGCCTGCCTTACAGTATCAGTTTGACCTAGCTTCTAGTACTTAATGGTCCTTCAGGCTAAAAAGGAAAGCTGATCCATCAAGCTTACATTAGCATAGACTAACACTCACTGCTTATTGATGCAGTGGAGTTACTACCTCCGGCACCCAGCTTAGTCCATTATTTTCATTTTATCTCAAGTCATTTGTATGGTTGTCTGCCTCAGTTAAAGCTACGACCAAGAATGATAGTTAAATGAATTTGTGCAAAAAAAAAAAAAAAATTAAATAAATAAAAATGCCCTCTGAACTTCAAATGCTTTCCTATTGTGGCTTTCTCTCGCTAAATATACTTATTCTCCTTGGTCTGTTTAAAGAGCATATCAAGAACATGTTTTTAAGTAGAAGGAAATGACTCAGGATCCTATTAGTGAAGCAGAGGTGTGACAATAAAAATCTACTTTTTTTTTTGTCAAGATTTGAAGCTTTATGACTGATATCTGCTAGAAAAAGGATTGTGAGAAAAAAAATAATTATGTGTAATGTGCAGATTTGTTTCATAAAAATAAACAATAAGAGAGATTAATATTTGCATTCTGAGTAAATAAAATTTAAAAATAAAACTGTAAAATAACTCTGTTTTTATATTGTCAAAGGGAAGCTGAGATTTTCATCATTATAAGTAAAATGATATAAATTGTTGATCTCCTGATATCCCTCTAAAGAAAGTGTTTGATTCATTTACAATGGTAAATGCAAATTAATCTTTAGGGAGAAATTTAGTAAACTCGAAAAGGCCTTTTTGGCTTTATCCCCCATAGATCTCGGCTGTTTGATCAATAGAAAATCGATAGACTTTTTTTACCGATCGAAACTTTTTGATCAAGTTTTTCGATCAGATTTTTCGAAGGAAAGGTAGCCATACTTTACATTACAGGTATGGCTACCTTTCCATTGAAAAATCCAATAGAAAAACTCAATCAAAAAGTTTAGATTGCTAAGAACCAACCGAAAAATATTGATCGATTTTTACCGATCAAACAGCCAAGATCAACAGGGGATAAAGGTTTGTTGATCTACAGATGATTCTGAATGGAGAGTTAGATATTTACTGGTCACAATCTTTCCTTGACATTGGGTTTCTCAGCTCCACTCCTCAAGTACCCCTTAACAGGTCACGTTCTGTGTCCTGCTTTAATCATGCACAGGCAAATAAATCAATTTCACTAAAAAACTAATTATCCTAATTGTTTACAAAGGAAATCTTGCAAAACAAAGCTTAATTGGGGTTATTAAGGACTGTTGAGAACCTTGTCACTCTAGATCAGGGGTTAGCAATCTTCACAGGGGAGGGAGCCATTTCTCTCCTTCCTCCACCGTTTCAAATTGCTCCTGAAGCCGCAAAGGGGGGGGGGGGAGGAGCGTGTACGGTCCCAATCACATGACCTTCTGACGTCCCATCAAAAGAGACGTCAAAGGTCATGGGCGGGTGGGTGGGCTACTAGCTCAGACCCACACAACGCAGCCAAAGAGAAAAATGCGGTTTGCGAGCCACAGTTAGCAGACCGCTGCTCTAGATTTACATCTTTTTTTTTAAACGAACATTAAGAAACATGCACGTCTTCTAAAAATAACACAGAAAACACTTTGAGTAATATTTCTATCCCTCACTGGACCTTCTGCCACCAAGCACTTTAAAATCACTAACAAACTGGTTTTTAGTAGTAACCCCCAAGGTCAACCGAACAAATTTTTTATTATTATTTAGTTCAATTGGGAAATTGCTTGGGGGTTTGATGCTGGGGATAAAAAAGCTTGACGGCAAAAGAAACAATGTAGCACTTATATATGGAATGTTGGTTATTCCTAACTAAACTTTCCTGCAATATGTCTATTACAATGCATACATACAGGATTGCTTCTCTTAAAAAGAAAAAGTTCAATTACACTAAGTATGGGGAACCAGCAGATACAGTAGATTCTTTAATTATGTATTAAGCATATAGCTCAGAATGCTTCAGATGGCTAATCTCCCTTGAATATTTTCACTATTTTAAGTCCTTATGTCCTCCTTTTTTAGCAACAGAACTCTAGTAAACCTTGATTTCTAAGGTTTCCATAACTTTTGGTTTTTGGTTAAATACAGTATTTAAAGATACTTCCCACTATTACATTTCTTTAATATCTTGCTTCAGTTATGGCTGCCAGGACTAAATCTAAATTGCTTCCAAATTAAGTAAATAGTTTTTTGGTCATTTGGTCTGTTTTTAGACATGTGAAATTTGTGATCATCCAGGTTTACAGTACACCACAGACATTTTTTACTCTTTTTTTGGCGTAAAGCAAAATTCCCCAATAAATAATACTTCTATTACACCAGCCAAAAAGAGTTTCATGGCATAAAATGTATGAAAAGCCACATGAATTGTGATGTTAATTTTACTCTAACCTTAGTTCCATAAAACAATACAGTGTGTAGATACAATTTGTAAACACAGGCATTAGCAAAGTTATATTTAACATTATATCAAGAGCATATCAAACTTCAATATACTGTAAGTAAGTAGAGGCCCAACAGTTTAGAGATTATCTCATGATAGCTATCTGTCTGTACACAGTGCAGAAATGATTAAAAGTGTGGAAGAACTGAGGCAAGAAATGCTTTGCTCCATGAAGTCCATGATACAAATTTCTTTAAACTGAACTGAAATCTACTCTTACACTAAATAAGACAAAGATTATGCCACAAGCTGAATTTCATTGCCAAGCTGTCACTTTGTGTTTCCTTCAACTTAAATATAGCTGTTCATTAGTTCGAAAAATAGCCTGTCAAAGAGATACAGCCAAGAACCTATATCATGCACAAAGCAATTGGGCAACAAGCATTATTATGGTAAGATTACCAGCATTCTTTCCAGAAGCCTTGGGCTAATTTTAAGGAAGTAACGATGATTTACTTGAAGTTATTCATTAAACTGTTGATCTTATTTTTAACCTATGATGACATGGGTATAGAAAGGTCTTCAAACTCATCAACACACAGGTTTGCATACAAATGTCAATTTTTCACAAGAGAAGTTCTAGATGAAAAATAAGTTTGGACTACAACATTGTCCCCAAGAACAATTCCATGAATCAATTCATTAGTTGTATTGCTGTTAAATTAATATGTTTCAAGTCTTGATTGAAATTACCTGTTCTTATCTAAAAAATTGCCCTTTACTGTTTTAAAGATATTAAAGGCATAACCATACATGAGACATTAGAAGTCTTAAAATAAAATTTATTGTCACTTGGTTGCAGTTTTTATTGTCACTTTATTAGATTAGATTAGTTTATTGTCACTGAATAATACAACATGCATATTAGTGAAATTACAGTGCGTCCATAGCAACAGGAATAATTATATCATTATGGCAATGGCAAGACAGTAGTAACAGTAGCGATAAATATTTAAATATATTAAATATATATATTTAATATATATAATATTTATAAATATATTTAAATATTAATAAATATTTATACTTGATGAATCACTGGTTGACATGTGTACATGCACATGAAGTGGTGTGAAGAGCTCTGGAAGTCCGTGTTAAGCGCCCAGTTTGGACTTCAATTTGCTACATTGCAGATTATGTTTAATATGCAAAGATAGGAGGTGGCGAATGAATGTGAATTCAGACCTTTACATGACTGTTCAGAATTTTATAAAGTCTCTTAATGTATTTGGGAACAGACAAGGGAGCCTTGGACATCTTATCATTATGGAGTCAATTTAAAGAGACACTCAAGTCTAAAAAAAAAAAAAAAAAAAAAGAGTTTTCTATTTATTGGCCTAGTATTAAGTACGGCAAGTTTTACAATGACAGATTTAGGCTTACTGATTCTGCAGAATAGTCATAGCAACTGAAGAAAAACCAAGCACTTGAAAAAGGGGTCTTCAGCTAATCCTAACTACTCATCCTTATGTCAAGCTCAGCTCACCAACTGAACATGCTCCCCCTTCATGAAACAAATTAAAATTCACTTTCACTTGCTGCAGGAAACTTAATGCAAGGCAGCTCTGAGAGACTGAAAAGATGGAGAAAAGTGTCTAAAGCTGCTTGGTAATTTAAATGCTGCACACAAATAACAGACTAGATTTGAAAAGGCATTGAGGCATCATTTTATGTTATGATCAACCATCATGAAAAGAATACTGAGTGCAGATGCAGCTAACTGCCCATCCATAATGCAATGTCCAATCAGATGAGAGTAAACTGAACCTGCAGCGATAAAGGGGCTGGACTTCCAGGTGTAAAATACAATTATTTCTAAAAGAGATATTACAATAGGAAATTAAACTGTATTATCAATTTCATCCATTTACCCTGCATTTAAGCATAACATTCATATACAGTACATGTACTGTAAACACTTAATAGGGTTTTGTTCACTTTAAAGGGTGCAGTAGAAGTTGAAGTCCTGTAACAGCTGCAGACATCTGTTTATAACTGGAAAATGAATGCTACATTTCCCCTTCTCTCCTTTCTTTTCTATAAATGGAATACATAAAAAATCTCAATAAACTTGGAAATAATTAAAAAATGGCCACATTTGTATGAAGTCACTGCATGTGACATTGGGTAATTAGTCTCCAGCATTGCATTCCTGCACTTTGTCCTTTTTAAAAACGACCAGGAGATCTGAAGGCATGTTTCCTAGATTCTATGGACTGGATTTGAACTGCCTTCAGAATAAAGCAAAATTATTTTCAATTGTGTTAAGCTCAAACTAAAATCTAGGTATTAGACCAAATGTCTCAGGGTTATTTTTTAAGTAGCCAAACTAAAAAGCTTGACAAAGTACTTTCTCTGTAGAATGCAAGGGACAATACGGGTCGATCACACATATTGTGAGCAGTATCTCCTGTAATGGATTAACTGCAAAGTGTGTTTTTCACCTATAACCTTAAAGATATAAATGCTCCTAAAATATTAGGCAGCTGTTTCTACTGAAATATGTTTACCTCAATTGTCTTTCATTTTATAATTCCATTCATTGCATTTACATCAAAGGAGGTCAAGGAAAAATCATGCAGTCATAGTCAAATAGCAGGTCTGCGTTTGCTTTAGAATCTCCTGTTACTGGACCTCTGCCTAATTATTTTTTTTTCAATGTTATGAATGTATTAGCTCAGTTAATGGTCTTGATTTTATACTGTAAAAGAAAAAAAGAATCAAAGTACAATTAAACTAACTCGATAACGTGTACTGAAACACAACTCAGCAACAGCCACAGTCAATATAAAAGCAGTGTAAGTTGGTAATTGGAAAGAACACTGCCTGAAGCCTATATGTACAATCAATATTTTAGTGTGATGGTTCAGTTAAACATCTGTTAGTTGCACAGCTCCTTTTGATAATTCTACATTTGATTCTGTGTGAAGTGATGTTCCGAACTGCATAAAAGGAGACAAAAAGCCCCAGAAGATCCCATAATCTCAAAGCCCCTTCAGAAATAGCTTGGGGATATCATAGATTGGTTCTGGAATATTACACTTTAGCTTTTATAGTTTATAAGAATATTTCTTTTAAAGGAACACTAATGATCAACTGTCTCTATTATTGAAAAAAAAAAAAAATAAGACATACAACACAGTAAATACTACAGTTAAAAGGGAAGTATTATCAAATCCAAAAAGATCATTTTTTTTTTCTAAATATAACATTAAAAATAAAGTTTTGCAGCCATTTTGTCTAGGGAACAGGCTTCAGGCTTACTGTACACCGCTGGTCTAGATGGTATAATTTATAATTCTTAGAAAATTCTCTAGTAATCCCCATATTTGCCTATTCAGAAGAGGTGAATATGAGAATTATAGTATCCCTTTCAGAAATACCTTTTGCATACTATATAACAGTGGTGGTGAACCTATGGCACAATTGCCAGAGAGGGCACTCAGAGCCCTCTCTGTGGGCATGCACGCCATCACCATCACTGCTCTAAACACTATCCTAGGGCCCCAAGCAAGCAAGCACTAACTTCAGTGCCTTCTGCAGACTCAATCTGATAGTTTTCAGGTCAGCGTACACTGAAGGAGTGCTCGCTCACAGGGAGGATCTAAGTAAGATACCTGTGGCCAGAGCTCTGGACCAATGCAGGCGAATGACATCACTCATCAGTGCCTACACTTCGAGCGCAGGCGCTAATGAGTGATATCATCATTGGCACTCAACAGGCAGTGCAGTAGATTGGTGGTTAGCACTGCTGCCTTGCAGCACTGGGTCCTGGGTTCAATTCCACCCTGGACTTCATCTGCATGGAGCTTGTATGTTTAGGGACTGAAGTGAATGATGAATCTCTGTAAAGTGCTACGAAATATAGTAGCATTATATAAAATTGAATAAAAACAAATACAAAAAAATACCAAAAAGGTTCACCACCACTGCTATATAACATTACAGGTCCAGAAGTCAGGGCATTCTATAGTTTCAGCAGAGTGGGACATCACAGAAAACATAGAACAGTCTTTCCTCAACTATATGAATGTCAATGGAATTACTTTTGGGAAAAAAAAATACTTATCACTCAACACATTATTTTTAAACTGCAAATTATGGACCATAAAAACATACCTTGGTCCTGGAAGACAGCTCTCTTAGAATCTCATAATTAATTTATTTTTGCAGTGCATTGTCTGAAAGAATGCACTATAAATATATAGCAGTCAACAAATAAATATTTAGAAGGGGAAGCAGTCACTTTCAAATTAGAGATAAACTGCCCCGCTTCATCTTTACTTTACCTTTGTATTCTAGACCTAGTAGAGTAAAGGGAGACTAAAGATACTTGTTTTCTTAACTGTACTGGTTGTATAGAAGGATATGATCTCTGAAATGAAAGCCATTGTTCTCTTTTACCGTTAAAGTACTATATATTGTCTATGCAAAATGTAACTTATGAATAACAAGAATCAACACAAGAGTAAGTTTAAAGCAAAATCAATCAAGCTCCTGTGAAGTCATTTTCCAAAAAATAGAATTTAGAAAGTTCTTATGCCTAGGCCAGGGAAAGTCTGTGGGTTGTTGGTGGAACAGGAAATTTTATTGGATAGGAAAAGGTTAAAGTAAAATCTAAAAAGTAGTCATCCCCCCTAGACTATTTCCTTTAAAATACTGTGACTCTTCTAAAAATGATAAGGCTTATTTCAGACAGCTAATAGCAATGTGGAATAAGTTATTGCCAATCCCATTTATTGCAAAAAAAGGCAGAGATTGGAGGAAAGACTAGAATCTCCATAGAGCTCTGAGCGGCCTGGTTCTATAACCATAAGTATATATGTGTATGTATGTATATTTTTATTTATAAAGCGCCACAAGGTTACGCAGCACTTTACATTCCAACAATACAGTTATAATACAGGAAAGGGAATTACGTAACAAAGAACAAGTGAAGTAAATTTCAAGCATATAATCAAGAAAATACATCACTCAAAGTGCTAGGCCATGACTGAAACAAGAAGATGGAGGCCTCTGCCCCATAGAGCTTACAATCTAAATAGGAGGAAGGCTGGCATAAACAGATGTAGAGGGTAACAAGTGCAGTAGCATAAAGTGACAGTTCATTTGGCTATAGGTACCAATTAAATAAGAAAATAAATAAATATAAATTTTTAATACATAGTTGCATAAATATAAAATATAAACGTGAAAACTAGTGCTAGTGCTCCAAGAGGCAAGTTTTTAATTTAGATCTAAAGATATTGATGGAATACTCTTGGCGGAGGTAGGGGGTATAGAATTCCAAAAATTCCAAAGATATGTGGAGCAAGAGAGAAGGGTTTAAGACGAGAACAGGCAGTCTTTAGTGAGGGGTTCCTGAAGAAGGTTGCCTTGTGAAGAGCGGAGTTGACAGCTAGGCATATACGAACAAACAAGGGAAGATAATTAGGGAGGGGCAACCAAGTGAAGCAGTTTAAATGTCAAAATTAGGACACAGTAAATAATATGTTTATTAACTGGGAGCCAAAGAGCAGACAGGAGTTGTGATTGAGACTTCTGGGGAGAGAAGGAGATTAACAGTGATGTGAAGGATATCCTTAATCAAAAGAAGAGAGCG
>WMED01013047.1:0-14577 GCA_019650415.1 Pipa parva
AAAAAAAAAATCGCAGATGCGCTAGTAGCCCATAAAGCCATACATTGCCCTGCAAAGCCGCACATTCCCCCGCAGAGCCGCACATTCCCCTGCAGAGCCGCACATTGTCCCGCAAAGATGCTAATTTCCCCAGCAGATGCAAATCATCCAGCAGAGCTGCATATTACCCTCACAAAGCCGCTGATTGCCCCGCAGGGCCATGTATTTTTAATCTGTTGTTTTCTTGTGGAAAACCTGATGCGGCCCAGCCTCACCCAGACTCTACCTCCAGCGGCCCCCGGGTAAATTGAGTGTGAGACCCCTGATATAAGAGCATTATAGCAGGGTTTCAGATTCAGTTTTGTAGCATCTGATGCACTAATTGTAAAAACATCAGCTTCTTTTTCTAGAATTTTTTTTTTTTAATACTTAATGAAACTTATTTTTTCCTGACTGTCATTCTAACAGAGGACTGGTTTCTAGGTGTGTCTGTCTGGTGTGCTTCACCTAAAAATAAAATGCCCCTTGCCACTTTTAATAACTTGTTTAAAAAAATATATTTGAAATCTCCAGACTGCTTCTGTTCTGTAGAATTATATATCCAATATAATTATATGTATAATATAATGGAGATTTACATGATCCCAAACATTCTGTAGAGATCTTCCATGATACTTATTAGTACAGAAATAGAGGAATTCATCAACAGGTGCAATCGTTTAAAAGATCTAGTTACCCATAGCAATCAGCAGTTTGTTTTCATAATTATACTTTTTCTGTAGTGGTGAATGCTAATATATGATTTGTTGCTATGGGTTACTAGACCTCTGAAAAGTATTTTATAATGTGCAGCTCCAGACCAACATGTAGCAGTAAGGCACGTATAGTATTATCAGAATTTATTTTTTCACAGTAGTACATAGTATTTTACACAGTGCTTTTTTTGCGGTGGTACGAGCCGGTACGGCGTACCGGAAAATCTGATGACTGATCAGGTCATTCAGACAGACAGTGGCTGGCTGTGTTAGTGCTGCGTTAGGAGCAGTACCGGCAAATATTTTTTTACAAAAAAAGCACTGATTTTACATTAAATTCTGGCACTCGCAGGGTCAGGTATATCTGGATACCCAAAGTTCATTTGCTTTATATGTAACTGGTTTTTAGTGGGTCTCATGTTTCTGTCAGGTTTTAGGTAATGTAGACCAGGTTTGAAAAAACTTAGAAGATGCAGAAAAGAAAAACTTTCCATTCTCAGTTTTGTAGTTTAGCCCCTCCCTTTTGCATGTAACATGAATAGATTTTGCATGTAACATGAATAGATTTTCTATACATATTAAACAGGGTCTCCATCTGGTTTAGGGATTTGAAAGCAAAAAGCTGCAGTTCTGTTCAGTGTATTGAAAATAAGGGGTTCAAGGTGTTTTTTATAATGGTTGTCATAAATCTGTTGACACCAAGGATAGGGGAATTAGGGACCATTATGTCACCTACTTTGAATAACCATGGTGAAACTATATTATGGATGTGGGGATTTTAAGGAGATGGTACATATGGTTTCAGACTTCACTCATTTAGGTTGCAGCTGTTGAGAGAGGAGGGGCACCACAAGCTTGCCAATGCAGCTGTATGCAAATCCCATTGCCTTCTATTTTTTAAAGCAGCCAGTGATTTCTATAATCTTTTCCCTGGATTGCCTGTCTATTCTGCACTGACAAGTGAACACTGGAAATTCTCTTCTTTTCTGTTCAGTTTTAGTAAGGCCCTTCGTTCTCTAGAATGACTCCACATTACATTAAATTGAATGCACATTTGTTAATGTATTTTAGCAATAATGTATGACTGTTTGGAATTCATAAATAAGCAATTCTTACAGAAAATACTTATGTTTTATGGACACTTAACAAATAGCTGGAGTAAGATAAGATAGCTGGCATTGCAACAACAGAGAACATGAAGTATAAGTTTCCTTGTATGTTTTTATGAGCTTTAACATTTTTAGTTAATTTAAACAAAAAAGAAAACCCTTTGAAGGTATGCACTCCAGTTAATTTTTCTTAGTACAGAAAAGCTAATTAAGACCAAAACTACACATGAAATCCTTTAAAATACCCCCAAATGAAAGGGAGAAACATACAACCATGACACATGACTGTAAATCCATATAAATAGGTTGCAAATAATCTGCATAACCTCAATACATGTGGAGCCCAACCTATATGTGAAATCTTAAACTGACTGCTAAACAAGTACATATACAACAGAACAATTACCACCATTATGATTTATTTACGGATGCGTTTCACTGCTGAAGTGATCGCAGCTTCATCCAGATTGCTGGAAGAAGCCATAGTCACTTTTTTAGAACATGCCTGTTCTCACTGCCCCTCTGATTTTGCAGGTGTCACCTGCACTGACATTGACTGGTCAACTACAGGACTTACAAAGTATATAGGCATGTCAAAGCTGTGCAGTCATCCATATGAACCTTGACATAGATACATGTCAACAGCATACTGAAAGATGTACCCCCATTTATCCTGTTGGGGATAAATGAATTAGTAAGGCATTCATATTTGACATACAGAAGGCTATCATTGGGTGATAAAATGCAAAAAAAATCATTTGAGGTTAGGTGCTAAATACAAAGGGGGTTATTCAAGTCTGAATTGTTGCGTATAGGTTCAAATTCGCTAGATAAGGACAGTTGCAAGAGGCTGCTACTGTTGCAGTCCTGTCTTTATAATGAGAATGTTATCGCAGTCGCGACTTTATTATGGGTAAATTGTCGCAATCTTAACTTTTAAAAATTGTCACGACTTTACAATGGGGAAATTGTCGTGGATTTGGTATGGGAATCCGCTGTTTGAGAATTCAACAGTCGAATTCGCACCTTAGTGAATAACCCCCATAAGTCTAAAAAACACTTTAATAAAAATATAATATAGTATAAGATTTTGTTTGTTTTAAGAGATGACACAGTTTCACACTCAAAAATCCAAGTAGCTGTATTTATATATTTAAAACCATATTTTCCAATAACATGGCATTAGAGCACAATTGAAAAAAAACATGTACAGGTATGTCAAGCAATCAATACTTCACCAAGTAGTTTAAAGGTAGGAAGGAAGAAAGGGAAAAACAAAATAATTAATTATACTAGAAAGATCCTGTGCTAGTACATTTAAGACTGAATTAAGCAAAACGTTCATTGGATTGCCTAAGCCAGCAGATCTCAACCTTGTTGAGACCGTGACCCCTGGCTACTGACGTTGGGCCCAGTCGTCATTGTGTCACATGATGACGTTCGGGCCCAACATCACTGCGCAGGAACCCTTATATAAAGAGACCTGCGGTCTCTTCCGGCTTCACAGCGTGTTTGCGACCCCTGTCAGAGCATCATTCGACCCCTAAAAGGGTCGCGACCCACAAGTTGAGAACCGCTGGTCTAAGCATTAGGGTGAGACCAGTGAAGCCATATTTTGTTAATCTGTTAACAAATCTCTTGTTTTGCTTTTCCTAAATTAATTTATTCTAATCCAAATGCTTGAGCTGGGCAGTTATAGGGGAAGGTAAACTAATTCTAATTTAATGTCACTCTGATCTCAAAAATATTTAAAAAAAAAAAAGTTTAAATACACATCAAGCTCTTGGCCTTAGTTAAACTGAGCACTAAGTTTTGAAAAATATATCCTCCCCTGCCTAATTCTGTACATTGTTGCTCCTGTAAGCAATCCATAATAGTTTTTGGACTATTGCTGACAGTGTCACAAACATAGATTGTGTCCCTTAATAGGATGCTATTCAGTTCTTGCATGCATTTCCTAAGAATGCAAGTGCAGATAATTGTTACCTAGCATATACTCCCATACAAGATATAGGTATTGTTATGTATACTTGGCAGCTTAAGGCAACAGTTGTCTCTGTTATTTGCAGTTGTTTTTGCCACTTTGTTGGTGATTTAATATGTACAAGTTTTAGCTAGACACTTTTTGTAGGCTCTGCTGGGCAGCTCTAGGATACATGAATTTATAGGGGGTAATTCAGGGAAGTGCGATCTTACCTGGCAATTCTTCGATTCACCTTGCTGAGACTGGTATGTGCTCCCTGCTCTCCTGCACACAGAGATCAGTAAACGCTTTAAAGGTACTTCAGCTTGGCGAGGCGACTCGAGTGGTCGCGAGGTGAGCAGAAGTACCTTTAAAGCGTTCGCTGATCTCCACATGCAGGAGAGCAGGGAGCACATGCAAGTCTCAGCGAGGTGAATTGAAGGATCGCCAGGTAAGTTCGCACTTTCCTGAATTACCCTCGGAGTGGGAGGCTTTCCAGGAGGCTGTCCTTCCTCTAGCTATGGATCCTATTTGTGGACTTTCTTAGGGCTGGTACCACGAAGGATTAACATTTAATTCACATTTGTGCACATTTAAAGAAGGGCAATGTACCAGAAACATGTAATGACTTTTGGCCTTGTCACATTCATTTTTCTGCATCTTGCATTCATTACTTTGGAATGGTCAATGTCAGACATGTGCAATACAGGGCCAGAACCAGCTCTTAGTTTTATAATAATGGCATCAGAACCCAGCAGCATAGATATTTAATTGAACTGAAAATTATTATGAATCGGATCTAGAATTTAAACCTTCTAGACTGAAGTCCAGTTAGTTACATGTGTAGTTGTTTGCTGTAAAATCTTAACATTCAACAGAGTATGATAATGTGTATGAATATTTATATGAAAGCAGATAGTTACTCAGGGACTACAACTAGTTGCTTTACTTTACCAGTTGGTAACTTTCATTTATCCCTGGTTTTAATTTCATTTAAAGCTATATGGAACTTTTTATAATTTCCAAAACACATAATTGATCTATATTGTACCTTATAAAGGAGACCTGGGCATTGTACGGCCCGCGGACCACATCTGGCCCTCCAACAACCCCCCTCCTACACTGTGCTGCTTTCCCCCATAACCTCCCTCCCACACTGTGCTGCTTTCCCCCACAACCGCCCTCCCACACTGTGCTGCTTTCCTCCACAACCCCCTCCCACACTGTTCGTCTCCCCCTTCAGAGGACATGGAGTAGGGAGGGGGTTAAACAAATCTTACCCACAATCCTATTTTCACCCCCTCCCTGCTCCAAGGCCTCTGAAGGGGGGAATGGAAAAAGGGGGGGGGGGCGATCACCATAATAGTGCCCCCCCTTTTCCAATTCACCTTTCCTGTTTGTTCCCTTTTGCCTACCTGTTCCCGTGCTCAGCTCCTTCTGTATTAGATGACTGCTATGGCACTCTTCACTTCCTCCCCAACCGCTTCTTGATGACATCATCTTGATGCGCCGGGGGAGGCAGAGAAAAGCGCTGTAACAGGAAGCTTTACAACAGACAGAGCCGGGCCGGGTACGAGGTAGGTAAGTGGAAGGAGGGGGGCTAGCACCAAGATTGCACCCCCTTCCTGCACCTGCCTCTACTCTTAGTGCCGGCCCTGGTGACGGGGACCGGGTAAAAGGCCTCAGGGAGCCGGATGCATCCCGCTGGGCGTAGTTTGGGGACCTCTGCTCTAGATAAAAACATTTATGGAGATAAAAACAATTATGTTAGAAATAGCAAGTACAAGAAAAAGAAATTATAAATAAAAAATATATAAATATTGTTTGTCCATTAAAAGTTTTTCCTTTGCTTTAGCAATACCTAAATCTTTTGTATTATCTACTGCAGGCAGTGTCTTCTAGTATACATTAATAAGTGTACCAAGATGCAGTGTTTTGTTGTACAAGTAACCTGAGAGATGGTAAACCACGTGCTTCTTCTACATAGATTTTGTTCCTGAGTTAATTGAACAATTAGCATGATCCTTTTAAGAGTCAAGAATAAAGCTGAAGGGCAGGCCCAGTTGTGCAATATGCTGAATGAATACTTCTGCGACTATTTAGGCAGGGTTTCTCAGTAGCTATGGTGCATAACATTGCTGAACTTGCTGAAGGATTACAAGAGTCAGGGGTTTATTGACTAATTGTGAATGAGCCTGTCAAATTCGCCAATTGCAAATTTGCTTCTCCTTATTAAAGAGAGGAATATAGCTATAATATATAATTATATCTATAATATTAAGGGTCAGGTCATGGAGCGTGTTTATGTTTCTTTGTACATGGTTAGTAACAGCTGGTCCTAAGTAAAACATTGTGGTTCTTTTCCATAGTTATGTTATCCTTAGCTGCTCCTGTGGTAGGTATAGTACCTGCTATAGTAGAGGAGTATAGTTATAAAGAAACTTTTAGAAATATGATTTATTAGGTAAACTGTAAAAATTAGTCATGAGAAGTAAAATTTCACCCCCACTGTCATTCATAGCTAAATAGGATGGAATAGCTCTGACACAGAGACTTGACTGACTGGAATTTTAGCCAATCAAAGAGAATGGTTTGTAGTTAGAGAATATCAGAATATATTTTCCTGGCAAATGGCACTCTTGTTTGTGAATAGACTACATTGTTTAGTGGCAGGGAATATACTGAGAAAACATTGGGAGTTATGTGTGAAATGGCTTCATGAGCAAAGTAGATGCAAGACCTGTCACTGAACTGAATGACAATGTTACCACTTTGCACATACTTTGCTCATAGCACTATTATTTCCCAACCTCCATCAAATAAATCACACATCTGACAGCAGCCTGTTTTGTATCCAGCGCTTTTAGAAGAACATTGGAAGTAGTTCAAGCATCTTGACGCTCCTTTCTGTCCACCACCCCACAACATAATAATGTGGTGCGCCTGGTGATGTAATTAGTCACCCTCTCCTGGAAAAATTTCTCGTGGATTCCTATGGACAATATGACAGTGGATAATGAGAGCATTATATTACTTATAAACATAAAAATCTGTATAAATATACACACAGTCCACAGTAACCAGATGTGTAGCAGGCAAGATGGATGAGCTTGAGACTTTTGTGGTTGATGATCTATATCAGTGGTAGCGAACCTTCTAGAGACCAAGGGGGGAATTCACGATTGTGCAAAGTGAGCTCCGAATCCTTCGGGTCACTTCGCACATATTGTTATGCACTCGCTGATGTCCTGCACGCTGACATCAGCGAGCGCTTTAAAGGGATTCCAGTCTTAGTGAGACCAAAAGAGTTGCCTCGCCGAGACTGGAATCCCTTTAAAGCACTGGCTGATGTCCGCGTGCAGGACACCAGCGAGTGCATAACACCATGTGCGAAGTGACCCGAAGGAATGTGGAACAATAATTAAAATTTGGAGTCGCAAATAATCCACCAAACTGCAGGGGCAGGACAAGATGTGAGAAAGTGTTGATTGACGGAGCCTTTAATCCCAGGGTGTGAAGTGTGGGACCATTAAAGTCTGTCAGTGGTTTTTGAAATGCAGAGCATCTTATCCTTATTTTGTAACTGGTACAGTGAGATGAAAAGGGAATGGCAGTAAAGTTTAATCAAGGATATAGTTCTACATAAACTTTTTGTCCCTGTTAAGGCCATTCTGAAGGGTGTTGAATTTTTTTCATAAACTTAAATTCCCATTCCTTCCTATCACTCTTGGTAGAGAAGTTACACCTTAATACTTATATTCTTAGGTCCTCTATACTGTGGTTATTGCTACAAAAATGTGCTGCCAGAGGTAGGTCTGTTTGGCCTTTGTTGATATTGAATTTATGTGTTCTCATACGTTGAAGCAGCATTAGACCTGTTTTGCCAACATAAAGGGGGTAATTCACGATTGTGCAAAGTGAGCTCTGAAGCGTTCGGCTCACTTTGCACAGACTGTTATGCGCTCGCTGGTGTCCTACACGTGGACATCAGAAAGCACATTAAAGGGATTCCAGTCTCGGCGAGGCAACTCTTTTGGTCTCACCAAGACTGGAATCCCTTTAAAGCGCTCGCTGATGTCCACGTACAGGACATCAGCAAGCGCACATCAGTCTGTGCGAAGTGAGCCGAAGGCTTCGGAGCTCACTTCGCACAATCATGAATTCCCCCCAAAGTCCTGTACTAGGGCATTTCCTGCACATGATCAGATACACCAGGTTGGTGAATCCACAGGTATAGTTACCCTGAACCCTATAATCAGCTTGTAGGTGGGGTATTGGTAACCTATTCAAGGGGTAAATGTGTGTGCAGGTTTCACATCTTGTTTGCTGACATGGAAATGTGCCATTGATGTTAGTTAGCCTTCATAGGTATTAACACATACAAAGTATTCAAACTTACAGACCTGTACAAAGGCACGAAAAGGGAGCTTTATAAATAATACTACAATAGCATGTCTCTATTGATAAAACAGCATTTTGCTGTATAACTAGACAAATTGGAATATTTGGAAAGGAGAATATGATATGTATGATTTTCCAGGAATAAACATTTCTTGTTTTAAACTGGATTTTGTACCTTATAAGAATCAGATCATAAAACTTATTAAATTATTTAAATAATAAATACAATCCACCCAAGTAACAAAGCAATATGTTTTTTTTCCCCATAAACATGAGAAAGATTAATGTTTTGACTGTTGCTTAAATGTCATCTTGTTCTGGTTCTCTGAAGTTTAGGGACATACTGAAAATCAAGAGTTCCAAATTCTATTGGTTATGAATGCTAGTACAGTCTTTGTTTCTGTATTAGCAGTATAGCTGTTGTGTATATCACTTTGTCAATTTTAAGTGAATCTGTATCTTGGAAATAAACATTCTGTGGTAATGCCCAGCATTGAATACTGCAGACATCTTAGAATTAAGCTGTGTGGTGTCCTGTTTTGTTATGGCATCCAAAAGCTTTCTGGTCAGAAGAAAGCTTATACTCAATTTTTACACTCCAGCTCTTTCAGATGGATTTTACATTACACTGTATTTTGGACATTCTAATTGGTGGAGCCTTAAAGGATTTATCATCTCCAAAATTAATTTTATTATTTATTACAAAACAAACAGTGCACCAATAATATAATTCCTGCACTGGTATGGACTGTCAAAGCTGTGACCCCCGTCTTTCTTGCCATTGACACAGAGAGTGTACTGTCACTTTAATTATTCAATAAAAATATACAGTGTCAGTTCTGACAATTGTAGAAGGGAGTTTGTCCCTGGGAATTTTTCCCGTGGGTCTTGTTAGTTCAGGTCCCTGCAGCTGTTAGATTAACAAAGACAATGAAATGTGGGTAGTTTTGTTAGTATTTTTGGGGAGGAAGCTTCTTAATGGCAAACTTTGGAATTTAAACTTATTTGCCACTTCTCCAGACAGGATACTTTTATCTGTTAAAGTGGGTATAATAAATGAAGGGATCCTTCACCAAGGAAGTTTTTAAATGTTTGGGTCTCTGCCATTTCCCATTTCCCTTAGTTCAGGAGGGGTAGCAAACACCCAGATCTATACAGACCCTTTTAGAACTCATGTCTCCAAGCATTAGCTACTCTAGGGCATGTCTTTAGAGGGACAATGATGGCAAAAAAAATGCATATTTCCCTTATTCATTTATACTTGTTCAATTTAATTTGGGCTTGCAAAATTCTAATTGTAACAAAGTAGAATGTTTTAGTTTAAAAATACTTCCTTGATTAATGTATATGTTCTAAATTCCAGCTGAAATCAGTGAGACAGGGTTTCTGTTCATCTAATGCCCAGCTCACACTGGCATATGGTGAGCATTGTTTTTTTTAAAAAGTGCATTATGAAAAAAAACGCCATCATATTGACACTGGAGTATGTTCGACATACGTTTTACATAAAAATAATAACACGTACGCATCACTTTTCTTTCATGTATGACCGCTGTTGTTCAATTCTATACTTTCTATACATTTGAAAAACGCAACATGAAGTGTCCCAGCTCATGATCCTCACTATGAAACGTTAGCTTGACATTGTACTTGCAATAGTCATTCATTTCAATGTTTTTTCACGACTGTGTTATTTCACAACACGCATTTTAAAAAATGATGCATGCGATACACCAGTGTGAACCTGTAACAGGTAAAATATTTCTGCAGTCAATTTATTTTACTGTATGTACTTGTACAAATGTTATATTTATATAGTCCTCTTAAGCAAGTATTTCTGCCTAATGCCTTAGTTCTCCTCCCTGATGCTATTAAAGGCACATAGGCAAATTCTTGTTCTAATTTTAATTCTGCCCAGACCTCTACATATAAATAATAAATTGTAGGAGCAGTGGTTTGTTTACAGCAGAGATATGTAATATAAATGTGCACAATGGTGGCAGATTGTCCATCTGACAGAACTAGTAAGTATCAGATATCTATAAGAATGTACTTAACAAAATAATATGTTAACAAAATGAGTTAATTACATTTTATGTGGATTTTCTGTTTTACAGATTGAATTTTCTCTTTAAGGATTTGACATTGGTTGTGAAGATGGCAACTAATAAGCCTAAAGGGCAGAATTTGTTGGCTTTACACAAAGTCATCATGGTAGGCAGTGGTGGCGTAGGGAAATCGGCTTTAACACTGCAATTTATGTATGATGAGGTAAGCAAGCCTTTTTAAGTGTGCTAAAAAATTTCTCATTTATAATGTATATATTTTTTTAAATATTTTTAACAAAAACGTTGTTGCAGTGTACCTGTATACTAGATTGTAACTATAAACGTTTTTGAGACATTTCCTTTTTTTGGTGTCACTGTTCTTTTTTTATATTTTACAAACATAAAAGAACAGTCACCTTGAATTAAGAAAAAAACAAAAAACATTTTATTATTTATGCTTACTAACACCTTTTTGCAAATATGATTGATTAGCAATCTTTTAAAAAAAAAAAAAAAAGTTAAAATTCTCACCTGTAAAGAAGCGCTATACAGCACTTCTGTGTTGCATTCCCCAGCCTCTAACAAAGCCAGCGACTCTACGGCGTCCTAAGCAGGAGGTACTTTCTATCAGGACTACATTCCTCGCTTGCTGCGCTCCTACTGAAGCTCCGCATCGGCATTTCCTAGAACTTACAGGGAGAGTGTACACGTCATACCTACAGGGAGCATGCATTGATGTGTACACTCTTGTATGGTTCTAGGAATTGTAGATGCGGGGCTTCACTATACACCCATTATCACTAATCTCTTAAAAAGATTTAATTTTACACCAGTTAGTATGGTCTCTTTGACTGTGCAATGGAAGCAGTTGGGGTGGTGTAAATATTGAGATTCTAGTTCTTTTAGTCAGATTCCCCCAGATAATGTTTTGGGAGAACCAGCTTGGAGGGGCATCAGTGACAAAATGCTATAACTGCTCCCATAGCAAAGGAACCCTTGAGGCAGTTTAAATAGAGACACTGTGTAATCTCCAATCATAATTCTCCATTATGTTTTAGAGTTACTGAATTGAGAAGCCTTATTTATAATTTCTTGCCAACTATAGGGGAGCTTTAAGGCATGGTTCACACTGGCGCATTCTCCTCTGTGTTTTTTTTGTTTTTTTTTAAAGAGCATGGTGTAAAAATGCTGGCGCATTTAAACTGGTGTATTTTCTTACAAGTTTTACAAAAAAATAGCATTGGGGGCAGTACTACGATGTAAACCACCTCACTTACCCATCGCTTTTACCTCATGTGTGACCACTGTTGTTCAACTCCTATTGCTACTAATCCTGTCAAATTTTTCGCATTGCGTTTTATACTCTCAAAAAAAGGGACATGAACCGTCCCAGTATATATTCCTCTCTATGAAATGCTAATATGACATTGCACAGCTGATAGTAATTACTTTCAATGTTCTTTATATGGGTGTAATCTGGTGTGTTTTTTTTTAATGCTGAATAAAATACGCCAGTGTAAACCTGGCCTAAGTCAGTGAGAATAGCGAAACCTACAGGCATTCTACATGATAGTTTGCAGGTTTGAGGTGAGCCTTGTAAAGTGATTACTTTAAATACTCCATGCTAAAGTGATTGGGGCTAGGATGATTGGTGGGGGGGCAGATACACTTTAATGCCTGAACCATACCAACATCTTCTGTTTGAAGCTTAATGTAAGGTGTTACTTCATTAATATACAGCAGCTACATTCTGTATATAATAATTGTGGTTATGTGCAAACAGGTTGAGCATTCCTGTGATTATTGTCCTAAGACACTGATGTCCCAGTCTTAAACAATTTGGGCATCTGTTTTGGGTAAAACAGAGTATTTTCACTTAAAAATGACTGTGATAAAAAAAGCTAGTATAGCCCAGGCCTAAATTTAATCATTGTTGTATAAGGATGTGGTTAAAATTATCTAGAATAACACTTATGTGTGGCATTTGTCCTAGTTTGTGGAAGACTATGAACCAACCAAAGCTGACAGTTATAGGAAAAAAGTTGTGCTGGATGGTGTAGAAGTCCAGATTGACATATTGGATACAGCTGGGCAGGAGGACTACGCAGCCATAAGAGACAATTATTTCCGGAGCGGGGAAGGATTCCTTTGTGTTTTTTCTATCACAGAACAGGAATCTTTTGCTGCAACAGCTGACTTCAGGTGAGAAAACACACAGTTTCATGATATGCATTGATGTATTGTTAAATTCATATAAGATTATAGTAATATTTCGGCATGCAAATGTCTGCTAAACATATGGCAATTTAATTACAGCTTTGGTATAATAAGAGAACTGTTGACACAAAGCAGCTAGTCACATATTTATATAAAAACACTTTTTTTCTAAATGCTTTCTAGAAAGAGTTCATTATTTTAAAGGAAACTTCATTCTAGATTGGCGTAGGGTTTAAAGGTTGAATATACGCTACATCTTTTTTTCCATTGTTTATCATTTTGCAATGCTTAAAAGAAAAGTAACACCAAAAAATGGAAATGCCTCAAATACATTTATTGTTACTATATATTCAATCTGTGCTTCCAAAATTTTTTAATAGAGTCTATAAAGGAATATGTTTAGCATTTTAGTTTTAAAAACTGGGCTTTAGGGCACATTTCCTGAATATGTGTTATCTAAAGCACCATAGAAAATGGTTGGACTGCATAAGGTCTGTTTAACAACATGGCTTCTGTCAGTAAAGAATAGAACAGCCAGAAAGCAATAAAATTTGAATAACTGCCATAACAATCAAAATGGTAACTTTTATTTTTTTGTGTTACTGGTCCATTAACCTAAATACCATTTTTTCCCTATAAGTTTTGTTTCTGTTACCTTTTGCATTTTTTGTAATATTTCTTTATTTCAACAGACATGTAGTGTATAACTTTTAACAACATATATTTGTATTATACATTTCACAGACATCAGTAGAGTGACATTAATTGTTGTCTTATTGGTCTATCTTACAGCTTTGTATTTGTAAGTATCGTGTGTGTTACACTATGTTCCAAATTATTATGCAAATAATATTTTCTCATATTTTTAAAAATGACCTATATGAATTGCAGTCATTGTCATTTTTCAGTCATCAACTATTCAAGTATAATTGAAAGGGTTTTGAACCTATGATAACAGTATATTTAAAAAAAAAATAAACACTCAAAATGCATGTTCTAAATTATTATGCACAGCAGAGTTTTCAACCTTTTCATTTTTATTAAGAACAAAAAAATGGTTATTTGTTAAATTATAAGTATTAACAGGTTATTACAAACTGAAATCAAACCGTTTTCAGTTCAAAACTTTATTCTAGGTGATGTTACATGTGCACATAGGACCCCTTGTTCGAAAGGAGCTTCTGAACTCTCTCATCCATTGAATTTGTCAGTTTTTGGATGGTTTCTGCTTCAATTGTTTTGCATGAGGACAGAATGCCCTCCCAGAGCTGTTACTTAGATGTGAACTGCCTCCCGCCATCATAGACACTCCTTTTGATGATGCTCCAGAGGTTCTCAATGGGGTTGAGGTCAGGGGAGCATGGGGGCCACACCATAAGTTTGTCCCCTTTTATGCCGATAGCAGCCAGAGATGTAGATGTGTTATTTGCAGCATGAGACGGTGCATTATCCTGCATGAAAATGATCTTGCTGCGGAATGTACGGTTCTTCTTTTTGAACCATGGCAGGAAGTGCTGTTTGAGAAGCTCCAAATACATTATGGAGTTCATCTTTACCCCTTCAGGGATCCTAAAGGGGACGACAATCTCTCTCCCCATGATTCCAGCCCAAAACATTACTCCACCTCCTCCTTGTTCGCACCGTAGCCGTGTTTGCACGGGGTGTCCATCAACCAGCTATCCTCCACTCCATCCATCTGGACCATCGAGCGTTGCACGGCACTCATCGGTGAACAAAACAGTATTGAAGTCAGTCTTCATGTATTGCTTGTGTGCAGTGGATAGAGCAGGTCGACAGGATGGCTTACGCACAGCTGCAAACCTCTGAAGGACACTGCATCTTGTTGTTCGGGGGATGTTGGAGGCACCAGCAGCTTCAAAAACTTGTCTGCTGCTATGACAAGGCATTTTTGCAGCTGCTCTTTTAACCTGACATACTTTGCTGTTGGAAAGAGTCCTCAATTTTCTCTTATCAGCATGCACACATGTGTGCTGTGAATCAGCTACATACTTCTTGATTGTGTGATGATTACGATGAAGTGTCTCGGCAATGTTGATTGTAGTCATGCCTTGACCTAAACACTCCACAATTTGTTGCTTCTCAGC
>WMED01013048.1:0-14576 GCA_019650415.1 Pipa parva
CTCAGCTAGTCGCATTCGCTACTTCGACACACTCCGCAATTGTCGAAGTACATGTGCACAAGCACGCAAAGTAATGGAAAAGATACATTAGTTCGTGAGTAGTGAAGTCACCGGAATTGACTTAACCTCGCGACCATTCGAGTCACTTCGTCAAAATGGCCACCAGATAGCTTCTGCCGAACAGGCGAACACTGCCGGACTCTTAGAAGACATTCAACTGTTACAGCATTCAAGCCTTCGCCGATGTCCGCCTGTTGAGAGAAGCGAGCTGGCGAGCATTTTAGCGAAGTGACTCGAATGGTCACGAGGTCAGGCGAACATCGGCGATGCGACTGGCGCAGTTGCCCGAACTGTTCGCACTACTTCGCACAATGGTGAATTCCCCCCTTAGTGTCTACACATTTATAATCTACATGTAATGAATGTATGAGCACATCCTTTACAGCAGTTTTGAACTAAAATTATTGTTTCACTACAGTAGCATTGCTATGTAGAAAAATGCCTGCAGATGGAGCTGTTTCACTTCTTTATGTGTGCAGTTTTGTGGGTTGTTTTTTTTTTTTGTTTGTTTTTTACAAGCTGCTGCATTTTTACCTTGTATTAAATTTCAGGTTGATAAAAATGTAATTATGTTTCATTAGCTCTTTATAACTAAGGTATTTCACTTATGTTTTGTCAAATTAAAGCTGCTATGTTTTTATAAATTGTCTAGAAACCCAGTTTTTGCATTCATTAAAAAAGTGCACTGTTAAAATGGGAAATATGAATATATACTCTCATCCCATCCAATCTTGCAGAAAGGTAGTGAAACATGCACAAAGAGGTAAGTCATCTTAATGGACCTGGAGAAAAGGCAAAAAAAATTGGCTTATGCTTCCCAAGTTATTTCTAGCTTTTGGGTGTTAAGAGCTGAACAGTTTTAAAAGATGTTTTAAACACTGTTTCTCATAGGGAAGTGTTAAGTATCATAGTACTACAAAGCACATTGCTTAGACTGTAATTGTTCATTCATAAGAACGATAGTATCCAAACACAGTTCCACTGGTGTAGCGTAGTGATCTACGCAATGCACTCTGGGTTTCCTGTCCTATCAGATCATCACCCTGCTTCTCTCCATTAGCTAGTGCTCTCAGGTCCTACGCTCAACGCTCAGCATAACATTCACTGCTCTTTTCTCCTTTTTTTTTTTCCCTTTCATAAGGTTCTTTTTTTTTTTTTTTTTAACTTTTAATATTTTTATTTCTAGTAATTCTTAACGCATTGGCACATAAGAGAATATTTTTATATTGTGTCTCTGGGCTCTGTATCTTTTTGTTCTTCTGAAACTTATTTGGTCTTTTTGCTTGTCTATGAAACTCTCCATCAGAAATGATATAATAATTTTCTTCGAAGACCTGTGCTGCATCTTCAGATAAGCTGAACATTCAATATCTGCGGTGCGACGGTTTTTGGATGAAATGCAACATCTTCAATCAGAAAGGAAAGCGAATGGATTCACCTTATAGGACTTTAATTGTGGTGTTTTATGTATTTTTCTTCTTTTTTTTTTTCTGATTTGGCTTTACTGCCAGTAGTGAGATCATGTATTTGCATATCCAAAAAATGCTAGTGTTTTTTTTTTTCTTTTCCCAGTGCTGCTATTATGTTTTTTTTTTTTTTTTGCAAAGAGTACAGCATTGAAGCAAAGGATGAGATCTTTTAAAGAGAGGGAGATCTCCCTATGTGCTTAGTTATTGCTCTTGTTGGTGTCTGCTTAGTCTTTTAACTCGCTCTGCTGTCTGATCATAGAATGTAACAAGATGGGCCTCTGTGTGTATATGTATGTATAAATATTATGCTTTGGCAATTTGTGATAAAATGTTTATGGGGCTCATAGAAAGCATTGGCTAACTTTGACAAGTTCTTGCCAGGATATTACTGTTAAAGGCTTCTGTGTGGATCTTGCCACACTACAATGAGTTGTAAATTTCTGGTTTTATTCTTTCATAGGTGTGCCTTCTGTATTTCTGGATATTTTCTCAAGATTATGCTTCTTTATAAACTAATGAAAATTCTTTCTAAGAAATTTCATTTATTTAAAAAAAATTAATTTCTGTAACAATCCACACAATCAAGTTCTGTCTGAATCCTTACCTTTTTTTATTGTGTTGACACAAAGTGGAATTTTGTGTTAATATACACATATTAATGTAAGATATTGTTGATCTTTTTTCACTTTAAGGGGGTAATTCACGATAGTGCGAAGTCTTCACCTCACTTCGCACTGACTGATATGCGCTTGCTGATGTCCTGCACGCGGACATCAGTGAGCGCATTAAAGGGATTCCAGTCTCAGCAAGGCATCTCTTTTATGCTCTCGCCGAGACTGGAATCCCTTTAATGCGCTCGCTGATGCCCGCGTGCAGGACATCAGCGAGCGCATTCCAGTCATTCCAAAGTGAGGCGAACACTCCGCACCTCACTTCGCACTATCGTGAATTACCCCCTAAATGTTTTGAGTTTTGTAAATATTCCGGTTAAGCAAAAACATGCACAACATCTTCTTAAAATATTTAAATAGGGCGCTGTACCATAGTTGGCTGTCCAAGCTTTTTAAAAAGCTCGCCTCCAAAAGTGGTCTATTTATCCTGGGCCTTAGAGGATTATGGTTGTAAAAGTGTGCTACTCTGTGTATTATTAAAATAACAAACTTCTTATCTGGAGAATGCACACTGGTATTTTTATTTGTGATTTTAGGCCATGTTCACTCACACTTGCGTATTGTGTGCATCATTTATTTAAAAAAAAAAAAAACACGTTCCCAAAAAACTACTGAAAATACACCGTTGTGAAAAACACCAAAAGTAATTGCACGTACAATGTCACACTAACGTTTCATATAGAGGAATATGCCCTGGGACGCTTCATGCCTTGTTTTCTCAAGCTTACAGAATGCTACACAAAAAATGAGACCCGATTAGTAGCAATAGAAATTGAACAACAGCGGTGACACACAAAAGAAAAGCGATGTGTAAGTGCTATTATTTTTATGTAAAATGTGGCAAGAAAATACACCAGTGTTAATGCAATGGCAGTTTTTTGTGACATACTTTTAAAGAAAAAAAAAAGCGCACAATACACCTGTGAGAACTACTGCTTTAGCCCAAGTTCACAAACTGTAGGGTAGTCCTCACTTATGAGGCACAATGGAAAGTTATACCCAAAAGGGCAACTTAACTAACGATAACATAGTAATCCTGCCAATGCAAGAAATGAAAAAGATGGATTTTTACTAGTAGTACTGGGTCAGTGTTGTGTGATGGCCACCCGGGTTTAGGACTACTATTGCCTTTAACGAGCTATGTAACTTGCCAATAATCTGAAAATTCTTGTTTATAATAATGAGTGTGAGATTGGTGTTTGCTGTATGCATTTTATTATATCGTGGCAATGTATAATGTGTAAAACCACAGTTGTATAGTATCCAGTAGTCAAGGCCTGGCAGAAACTAAAGCCTAGGTGTAAAAAGTTTGAGCCACTGATTTAAAGCAAATAAAGTATAGTAAGTAAATGCTGACTTAGTGCTGTTACAGACCTATATAAAAGTGTAGGGCTCCCATACTGCTTAATTTGTCACTCATTCTCATTGAGAAACTGCAAGACCACCATCTTTACGACTGAAGGGAAAGCAGCTAACACTGAAATAACAGAACTGGACAACCTCTATAGATTTATTAATTGAAATATGCTCAAGAATTTCCTAGTGCAAATATGTTTCCCTATGTATGTTATCTCTCCTTACTACTATTTTACCTTTAATGCCAAGGCTATAAGGATAACTTAAATGTAAAAAATGTTGGAATGCAGTTCAGTTTGATAGGCACAAGCTATAGCAGTGCATTACCCATCTGATTGGTCTTTAGTGACAGACTGACCCCAGATTTATTCCTGGCACATAAAGTGAAGAAATATCATAATACACATTTTATATCTTCAATACAATGACTGTTTAAAACTGAGAAAATAAAAGTGGAATGCCTTGCATGACCTTCAGCAGAGTGCTTTCTCCTATGGTAACCAAAGCTGATAGACTACTTAACTTGTTATGGGGCTATCTCTAAAGTAGCCCAAACAGTGTATATATCAAAGTAACTGAAATCATATCTGTAGAGTACCAAAGAAATAAAGATCTAATAAGTCCAAAATTGAGATTTTTTTTTTTTTTATAGACACAGAAATTACAATGCAGTTTGGTACAATCTTATAGTTGGAAAATTAGCTTTTATTTTAGTTATTAACCATTGTACAGCTGCTTTTCATTTACTGAATACTCATGGACCCATTTTACCAGGTTCTTGAATGCAAAGTGCACAGGAATTATACAAAAAGAAAATAGTATTAAATTCAACACCTGTTCTAATTTGGCATGCATTTCTCAGTTTCTTTTCTATCTTGAGTTAAATAAACTGGGTAAATGTCTTTTTAATGTAAACCCCTAAATAGCCATTCTCACTGGTATTGTTTAGGTTTCCTTGTTTGGAACAGGAGTAAGGTTTTACCAAGATCATAAATACCAACATGCACATGCTTTCTAATACATTTAACATTTGTCAAATACTGTATCCTGTGCTGTAGTTATAATAAAAATATGCTTTTTTTTGAAATTATAATCTGTTTTATACTAATGTATGTATAATATTATTTATAAAGCGCCACAAATTTACGCAGCGCTGTACGATTCAGCAATAAAAGTACATTACAGACATGGGAAAAGTGCATTAAACAATACAAGTAAAATACCCCAAGGATACATCACTTTAAGTGCTAGGGTGCCATTAATACAGGAGGTTGGAGGTCTGTGCCCCGTACAGCTTACAATCTAATGTATTTTAGTCTTTGTAGTAATGTTAAACTGTGGGGTTTTAGATGTTAAGGGAATTTGTACAATCACAAATGGAATGCATTGCCTTTCATGCTGTTTGTTTATGTGCAAGTCCAGAAAAACTTAGTCTGTAGGTAAATACAGCTGCAAAGAAAAGACTAAACTCTAGAGATCATAAGTTCCTTTAATTTCTCTCAGTTCTTCATAGTCCTAGCTACCAGACTTGGTTGTCCACATAGCAGATTGACATTGATCTATTTTATGTGCCAACCCCACTGTGGTAAGGAGAGCCCACTACACTACTGTTGTGCTCTTTCCTGCAAATGTTCCTGTTTCCAGTACGCCTCAGTGCCTCCAGAGATTCAACGTGCACTGGTTGCTCCAGTTTCTTTAGTGGTGTCCAGTCCCGTGGTTCCCCGTGTGTATTCTCCCTGCACTTCTCGTTACACTTTTCCAGTTAGCTACTGTACATCTCTGTAACAGTATGCTCAAGCCTCCATGACATAAACACTATCTTTTATAAAAAAATTTTTGTTAAAAACCTTGAATAAAATGGGTCATTAGTTTTTAATCACTGACACCTGCCTAAATGTAATTTATTGTACATATTTATTTATTTCTGACATTTTTCCAAAGTGCTATACAAAGATGATCCATTCACTTCTGCCTCATAGAACTTAAACACACACTTACTAATTGGACTTTGCAATTAGGGAAGGTAACTGGGGCAAAGCAGTAGTGCTAACCAGTGGGCATCCACACTGTCCATTCTGCTTACATGGCATCTCTGCAATTACCCTTTTCTTTATTAGTAAAAACTCCCTAGTCCTTTTCGTTCCCCATTGATTCTACTTGTCTCCAGTTTAATGTGTCTCGTAGCACTCTCCTTTCTTTCTCTCGGCTTTATTGCCTTCTTGTCTTATTTTTATCTTTCTATTTCACTGAAATTTATAAATTTCAACATGCTGATTTTAATATTTTGCTTAACTGTTTAGCCCAAGTTTACATAAACTGCTGCATGGCTTACCACTCTATTGAACATAATTTTTCTACTTATTCTTGATTCTTTCTATTAATTTTTGACCTCCAAACAAGAAAAATAAAGTTGATGTTGCTCAACCCTTACTGATATATGGGCATTATTTTTTTTCCATGCAATGACGGCATAGACAAGTGGTGATGAGCTTTTTTTTGCACAGAGTGCTGATGAAGTCATTCATCAGCACCTGCCCCTGAAGTGCAGGAGCTGATTAGTGACGTCATTGCGCATGCGTCAGGGCAGAGATCTGGCCGCAGTTAGATCCTCCCTGTGAGTAAGTGCTCCTTCAGTGTAAGCTGTGGATTGAACATGAAAACGGTCAGGTCAGGTCCGCGGCCTATACTGAAGGAGCGCTCGCTCACTGGGGGGATCTAGGATATCTGTTGGAGCAGTGGATGCAACGGAGAGTGTGCCCACAGAGAGGGCTCTGAGTGCCCTCGGTTTGCCATTGTTGGTTTAGACCTTTTGGAATAATCTGATCTTTTAGCCCAGTCTTCATCAACTTGCTGTTAATTTCATTGTTTTCTACTAACCTGACCTCATGAAACACTCGTGTTCTTTTATTTCTTTCGAACAATGGCTTCGCCACTTGACCAAGGGTCAGTTCTTGAAACTAAGGCTAGGTTCAGACTAGCGTATATAGGTACTGGGTATATACGCCATGCAGAAAAAAAAAAAAAATCCACGCCGTGAATCCCTATGGAGTTTACCTTATTCCCGCCACACTAGCTCATAACGCATGCTTGACATCGCATTTTTGCCAGTGTAGGTATGCTGCAGATAGAACGTGGCCAGATAGGAGGGAACCGCAAATGCAGAGGGAACGTTCACACTGTATCGGGTAAGTACAATAGAAAATACTGAAATATGTGGTGTATTTTCTACCCATGCATTTTTAAATACGCAGCGCAAAAAAGCTCTAGTGTGAACCTAACCTAAAGCCTATATCTGACTTTGGATACATTTTGGTGTCTAAAGATCTTGCTACAGAGTCCTTCAGAAACTGCAATGCTGGATAATGCATGAAGCAAAGGCAATTGTCATGAAGTTTAAACATTGTTGTTTCAAAGAGCCTAAGCTTCACAAAGCCAGTAGGATACATCTAGGTTTGATAGGAAAAGCAAACCTATTGTAAAAATCATTAGAAAAATACTGGCTGATTTTTACAAAGGGTAAAAAAAAAAATTTTAAAGAATTTTTTTTTTTTCTTACAGACCTCCTATAAAATGGGCTGTATAAATAAAACAAGGTATGCCCTTCTGATGATAATAAGGAGACCTCTCCATTTAGGCTAGGTTCACACTAGCAGATTATGCGCAGTGCATAATTCGCTAGTGTGGGAAAAAAAAATATTGCTCAATGGAAGTAGATAGCACTTACCCTAGTTCCGGACACATTAGCATATGATACTCATGTGCTGGGTCCGGAATGCTGTGTGTCGCGTTTTGGCCAGTGTATGATGCACCGCATGCAAAATGCGACCACATAGGAAGTTCTGTGAATGCTGAGGGAGCGTTCACACTGTCGCTGGTAAGTACAATAGAAAAATGCGCTCGGCGTATTTTTCTATTTTTTTTCCACAGTAACGTATTATGCACTGCGCATAATGCGCTAGTGTGAACCTAGCCTTAGAATACACAAAGCAGTTCTTTTCTCTGCAGTTATTGTAACTCTATCATTAAAGGCACTGATGTAGCTTACCTCTTTAGGGCTACAAAATATTAGTTAATGTTTGTGCTTCCCTTACTACTCCATTTATAGTGTATCTCACAAGTAGCACAAGCTGCTATTATGAATTTGGCCCATGCAGGAAATAAACACCCTCCATCCTAGCTTTAACTAACTTTATAGTATTAGTAGTATGGCTACCTTTCCGTCTAAAAATCTGATCGAAAAACTTGATTGAAAAGTTTCTACTGGTAAAAAGTTGATAGATAAATATTGATCTAATTTAACAGATAAAACAGCAGCAATCTCAAGGGATAAACTTGAAAAGGCCGAAATCGGCCTTTTCGAGTTTAATAATTTTCACCCATGGAAGGGGGAGAGTGAGCTATATATCAGAAACAAGATCTATATGCTTTACACACACATATAACAGAATTCAACATTTATTTGTTAAACCTTTTTTTTTTGTAATTGCTTAGGATTTTCTTTTTTCTACTGGGATAATTCAACAATGGCTGGATTCAGGAATCTCTCATTAGATATACATACTGAGGGTACTATTTTATGTTTTTACGCTTTAATAGAGGCCCAGTGGCAAAATATACTGTTAAAATTAATTTAAAAAAACAGTGAGAACAGTGCCTGTCTTTTTTTCCAAATAATCTGGTAATCTTACTTTTTCTTATGGCAGAATAAGTGGTGGACAATTGGGCCTGGTATCTTTCCTGTTTGCTGTACATATCAGAGACCAATGAGCACCAGCTGCAGTTTTTTTTTTTACTGTGTCTAGGTGTTTGGTGCTCTGATAGGCAATAGTCACTGCACATATTGTTAGTCAATTCTGCGACTATGTAGCTTGCAGCCATATACTTTTAGGCTAATTTCAAAATTGCCATTCTTAATTAAAAAAAAAAAAAAAAAAAAAAAATCGTAGTTTAGAAAATAATGTGATGTGAAGTATAAAAATATGTTTTATAAGGCTAGTCAATTCCTGACTATAAACATTGGAGTGGTATTAATTATGCATTTCAAAAACAATCTGGAAGCTTTTATTGCTGACAAACATGACCAGTTTTTTACCTGTTGCGGAGATTTGTGTATTATGGGCTCATATTTTCTGCAGAAGTTGACTGGCAATTGTAAATAAGTCACCAGGTTACATGGCTTGTTCATGTTTTCACCGTTGGAAGGTAACTAGTTTGTCACTCCTAACTTGAGGATTTTTTTTTTTTTTTTTACATTCAAAACTGTTTTTATTTTAATGAAATTTTTGTTGTTGTTTGTTTGTTTGTTTGCATTTATCACAATAGATTCCAAATTCTGGATTCGTTAACCAAAGTGTCAGAGTGATATTTGTGGAAACTGCAATCTGTTAGTTCTACTGAGTAGGTTCAAGGCTATCTCTTCTGAGAATTATTTCTTTTTTTTTTTTCTATTAGGAGATAGTTCATGCTGAACCTTGTAACACATACATTTTAATGAGTACATTACTTCTACCACCTGCTGAATCGGAGCCCAAGTGGCCGCTGACCTGAAATGAATGTACTTGTTTAGTATTAATGCTGCGTGTCTCGGTCCAGACAGCAATCTTTCATTTTGACATCAGGATAGTCAAAGTAGATTTATGTTGAGAACCTGAACACTTAAGTTCAGTGCATTGCTGTTTATTACAAACCATTGAAAAGCAGTCTAAATACAAAATAATTTCTTTATTTGGTTTCTTGTTGGGAAATGTGCACACTTATCAAATTATGTTTGTCCGCAAACCTGCATTGCAGTAGTATTTGTATGAAGGTTGCTGGATAAAATTCTGACTTTGGGAGGAGAACATATTCAATGTTGAGAATGTAAATTAATGTTTTTAAAAGCTCTTTTACTTCTAAACTGAATATGCTTAATAAAATGTAGCTAACAGAAGACTTGCTTGTATAGGTGGTGTATAATTGGACTTAGTGTAGTTTTAATGTTTGAAAGTGCTTAGATGTGACTGCTTTGTAGTCTGCTTTTAGAAAAAGTAACACGCTCATATAGTGGTGTAAAATCTTTTCAGTACATAGTGCCGAAAAGGTGACTCCACTCACCAGCACCGTACCCCGATGTTCCAGCGCTGATGAGTAATGTCATCACACCTGCATCAGGGAAGGAGCACTCCTTCAGTGTAAGCCGTGAATCCGGCCTGAAAACTGTCAGGTTGGGTCCACAGCCTGCACTGAAGGCAGTGGTGGCGATGGCGCTCATACCCACAGAGAGGACTCTGCATGCCTTCTCTGGCATGCTTGCCATAGGTTCGCTATCCCTGCACTAATGCAATAAGATGAGCCACATTATTATGACCGCTTCCAATAGTAGGAGTGTTGTCAGTTGTTGTGAGCTGGCTTGGTAGTGCTTCCCCTTCTTTAGTGTCCCTAGCAGCTTGGTGAATAGTCTTTCCATTCAGTACATTTTATCCACCAGTGCATTTTATTTAAGTAAACTTTTTAGTCATTAACACATGGCTTTGGTGAATATCTAATTTCAATAAAAGTTGTTGTTCTTAGAAATATATTTGCAATTGTTTGTTTTAACTTGATCTTTGACCCTTTTGGGACCATTTCTATCTTGATTGGATTTTCTGTTGTGTCTGTTCAGTCTGCTGCAGGTACACCGAACATTCTAATCTTTATCATTTGTAATGATATGTGACATAGATGTGTTGCAGTAATGCCTTATTAGAGATGTTTTCTAAAATGTATATAGTATTTCTATCCGTATTTGTTCCAAACCTGAATAACCGGCATAAATGTGTATTTTATGTGTGTTAATTCAGAGGTTTTAGTGCTACTTTAAAGTTCTTCTGCTGGCCTGAAGGTTTGTCATGACTGATGTGAGTGTATGCCATATTATTTTTCCTCATTTTATAACTGTTTTTTATGGGAAAAAACTACTGAATTTGATTTGGTTGTGTATTTATCAGATGAACTCAGTTGCATTTATCCACAGTGTTTCTACATATCATTACCTGACAAATATTAACCTTTCTAGCTGGCAAGTTTTTATGTGCCTTGTGGATGATGCCTCTTTGGGGATTGTAAAACAGCACTACCTTAGGAAATGCCATCTCCTTTTGCTGTGGTTTGCAAACATGACCTATATAAAAATGCCCTACAGATCTGTCTGCTTGAATTTTTGCTGGGTGTGAGTTTAGTGTTGCTAGAAGGTAATTCTCATTCAACCACCTTCCTACACTTGTTCTTTTGCCATTGATATGGATATTTCTTTACTCAATTTGATGTTTCACTGAGAAATTGTTATTTGTAGCAAAGTGCTGACTACTTTGTAGCTGCTGCAATAAAATATTTTATTTTATTGGATGCTAGCCTATTTGCCATCTACAAACTGAGTCAATGTTTCCAACTAGTCAGCATTGCATTTTTAAATATTTCAGAAGCAAAAGTATTATGCATTTTTTTTTGAATTATAATAAATGTTTTTTTTTTTTTCCAATCCTGTTTAGCAATGTACAGTGTTTAGACATAACATCATATCCCTTTATGTGTAAACAATGGGATTTTTTTAAAGGATTTATTCAAGTTAGACATTGTGTTGTGATTTACTGAATCTCAGCACAAACTTTGTTTGAATTGCTTCTCTGGTAGTTTGAAAATCTATACAATTACACCTTACATTTTTTAGTGATTCAAACTGCCAAGGGTCCCTTTTCCTTTAAGGAAAAGTGGTTAAGCCTATACAGAGACATGAACACTTACCATTAACTAATGCAAAGAAAGGGAAAGAAGCTCTCATTTAAGGTGCACACACGAATGATTTTATTAAATTACAAAAAATAAAGTGCAGAAAACTGACACACAGAAAAAACTGATTAAAAACAATTAAAAACAGGTACAACTGGCAGAAACCTTGTAAGATGAATAAATAGAGTAGAAAAGTTCAAGTATAATTTGAATGAATAAATAAGTGAATTAAATAAACCCCTTATTACAGTCAAATATGTCAGATTATCGGTCAATTACCCGAGTACTGCAGAATCAGCAGGCAGAGGATTGCCAAGTGTTGTATGCAGGTCTCCAAAAAAATGCACTGGAAAGGCTGCGGGGGAAACCGTTGTATAACTCTGTACAAGCACCGAAAAGGTATATCAGGGGAAGGAAGCAAGGTCTGCCAGGCACTTACCATTAACTAAACATGAACAAATATTAGCTATTATAAATAGAATTGTAAACTCTGTGGGACACCCATCAGCTGCATGGAGCAATCAAAGTGAGACCTGCGGAGGAACCTGTGGCTCTATGGGCAATTGGGGAGCATTCAGCAGCTGTGCAAAGCAATCAGGGGGATTGGGGAGGCAATCAGCAGCTCTGGGGAGCAATCAGGTGCAACTGTGGCTCTGTGGGGCAAGTGGAGGTTCTGGAAAGCAATCAACGGCAGTGTGGAGCAATAAACAGCTGGGCAGAGCTATTGCAATCCGTGTGGGGCAATCAGCAGCTATGGTGGGCACTGGGTGGCTGTGTGGTGAAATTGCTGGCTCTGCAGGGCAATCTGGGAACCTGTGGAGAAACTGGTGGCTGTGCTCGGTAATCTGGGAACCTGCGAAGGAATTGGCTGCTCTGTAGGGAAATCTGGAAGCTATGGGAGAAATTGGTGGCTCTATAGGGCAATCTGGGAACATACAAAGGAATTGGTGGCTCTGTGGGGAAATCTTGGCCTGGAGGGGACAATTCAGGAGCTGGGAGGAAAAATCAGGGGCTTGGAGGGCAATCAAGGACAGGGAGCACATCAGGGGCAAGGGTGGCACTTGGGCGGTAGGGGGAGCAAATCATGGTTCTGTGGGGCATGTGGAGGCTTGTTTTTAGTATTGGTGGGGGGGTCTGGGAGGCATGTGGAGGCTGTTAGGAATATTTATTTACTTACTTTTAAGCAGAGTTCGGCAGCAAGTGCTGTAGCTGTCATTATGGGCAGCTGAATGTGGAAATGGAGCCGGGAGAGGTGCGCTCCCGGTCCCCTGTTGGCTCATGTGACCGACTGGGTCACATGAGTCAATGTAATGTGACTTAGGGCACACCTCTGGACCCCCTCCTAACCAGAGTGAGTGCTTCACTGGCCGTTGTGATGGCTGGTGGAGCACTACAGCTCATTGACTGCCACCACGTAGAAACTACAGCAGCGGTGGTTAACTGACAGTGGCACCGCCATAGTTTCTACCATAGCTGGCAGTTAAAGGATCTGACTGGAGTAGCTATAATGTCTTATTATTTAGCCTTCCACCCAAGACTCTGAAAAGAAAAGGCAGGCTGACAGGGAAGATGACCGAGAGAAATGCTGTATAAATGTACATTTTTAAAAAAAATACATATATATTTACAAAAACGTTTATTTCATTAGCACAACCTAAATTAGTATTCCTCTTGAGATGACAGGTGCACTTTATAGGGGATCTGTAGTGTTTAGTAAATAAATGTGGTTTATGTAATAAAAAGTATATACTATACTGATGCAAATCTCCACAAATTAAAAAAAAAAAAAAATGTCACTTTTCAACGTAAAACTGCTATTAATATGCCTGCACGAGCTGATCCTAACAGTTTGGTGTCTTCTTTTAAATGAACAGTGAGAGTGGTTTTTCCTTCTGAACTGGAAACTACTGTGCAACACAGTGATTGGGTTCTCCCTCTTTTATGCAAATCTTCATTCCAGCCCCTTCACATACAGAAAATGTTTTTCTTGAGAAGAACTTAAATCACTCCTAAATATAAAGGTCAAATCTGTTATCTAACAGATACTGCTTAAAAATGTCTTGGTTACATCTATACAGATTATTCTGTGCCTATAGCGCTCACAGTATTAATGTTAAAAAAGAGGAGTCCTGTAGTATTATGAGTATAGGGATGAGTAAAGTAGTATTATATGTTACGTTATTTGGACTAACAATTCATTGCATAAGACAAGTCTTCAAGAGATATTTTCTCTTCATCGGTCAGAGCAGTACTAAAGGTAATGTTAACAGTGATCCTGGGCTGTGGATCGTCAGATGAATACTGATCTAGCAGCAGTACGCTTGGCATCACATCGGTTGGCTACGCTATGATTCTCTACTTCTTAATGATTAGACAGCGAATTCCCATAGAAAATCCACAACAATATTCCCATAGTATAGTCGCGACCGTGTTAGTAGCAGTCTACTATATAGTGTGTGACTGTTAGCTGGCGAATTAGCCATATAGCAGAATATGAGGAAGTTGCGAATTCACGCCATTACGTACGTGACTATTTGGGCTTTATCCAATAACCCCCCCATGTCTCCTCTTCACTCCAGTAACATTCAGGAAAGTAAGGCAATCCCTTCACATAGTGCAGAACAACTAATCACTCACTAGTGCAGCGGTTCTCAACCTGTGGCGAGGTCATCCCATGGGGGTCGAGAACCGCTCCGGCACCCGGAAGTGCCCACAGGAACCCTTCTTATAAGGGTTCCTGTGGGGTGACATCGGCTGAAAATGTCATCGCGTGACGCGCAGTGACTTCAGCGCTGGGGGTCGCCACCCCCAAAAAGTTGAGAACTGCTGCACTAGTGCAATAGGTGGAGGTCTGCAGCAGGATTACAGCACAGACAGCATATTTATAAAGCAGAGCAATGTGACAAAACCACAGTGCTTTGTACTCCACCCTTTTCCCCAATAGAAAAGGGAAGGAAAAAGATTGTGCAGTAGGGAGAAGCTCTGCCAGCATTTTTAGAGATGCTGGATGCGATTTAGTTCTCACTGTACTGCCTGTCACTGCACCCCCTGAAACCACCCCATCCCCTGCCTGAGATGCTGGATGGGAAAGGATCTGATTGGCAAATTGCTCTGCCAATTAATAATTTTGTGTCAGCAGCTAAGTGAAAGTACAGGAGACCAGAGAGAAAGGAAGTTTTAAGGTGGGTGGGACTATTCCCTGCATATCACAATATATAATGATACAGTGGGGAAAAAAAGTATTTAGTCAGTCACCAATAGTGCAAGTTCCACCACT